>CM053257.1:32685055-32692555 GCA_028583405.1 Pogonophryne albipinna
CAAAAAATAAAACAAGTCGGGGCTACTTTTATTACATTATGCAATTTAATTATTTGAACCTGCTTTATTTGGGGGTGGATGGGCGTCACCTCCTCTAGGAGGGTCCTCAACTCCTCTAGGGGGGTCCTCGCCTCCTCTAGGGGGGTCCTCGCCTCCTCTAGGGGGGTCCGGGGGCAAACAACCCCGGAATTATTTTTTTAAATGTTGAAGTTAAAAGCATGAATCTGGTGCACTTTGAGCACAACATGAATGTATGGATACAGCTCTCAACACTCAGATGAAAGGGAGCTGTATGATTTTCAAAAATCCAAACATCTTTAGAATATGATCACAACCAATAACAAATCATTTAAACTTGTTTATTCTTATCTTATGTTACCTAGTTAGCATTCTTTCTTTTTATGTATGCATATTTTACCAATCACTCCCCTTTTAAACTGTTGCAAGAGCGTGATTGGTCGATATTCATTGTGGGGGGTGGGGGAGGAGGGGTGTTAGATAGATATAGAGTTGTAGTAAGTAGATAGAGTTCGCTATGATTGAGGTTTCGTTGATGCATACGGGTAGATTCTTTTAATTACATTTCCTTTTTTTTGTGTGTATTTTTTACATTTTGGTCTCTCCAACAGGTCGATCGCGAGCTACCGGTAGCTCGCGATCGACCTGTTGGAGACCCTGCTCTAATGGGTCTGACTAGAATGACAATTAGCGTTAGGTTAATCAAACCTTTTTTTTCATTTGCAGGGGGGCCACAGGGGGGTCCAAAGTCAGTGTTAGGGGGTACTGTCCCCCCCCCTAGAACCACCCCTACCCCCACGGCCTGTGTCCAGCCGTTTCCCCCCACTCATCCATATATTAACAGATTTTGACAATTTTTGTTTTCTCATCTCCTCTCACTGAACGAATGGCAAACGCGACCCGGCCTCGTGCCGGTGCTCTGGCCAGGCCCGGCTCCAGGATGAAATGACTGAGGGGGCTGTTAACCTTTTAAGCCCGAGGGTCCCCCCAGTGGACCCCCCCCACAGTTTTTTATGAGACTATGTCTCAGGGCTTCTTAACATTTATGAAACTATTAATGTTCCATACCCTTTTAACGCTAAGAAACTCCGCTAACTGACAATGTGAACCATTTTTAGCTAAAAGAAACACAAGAGTAATACCAAGCCTTTGAATTAGCATGGAGCGAAAAAATGCTAACTAATGCTAACGGATTTTGCACAGCACTCACGGTAGAAATGCCCTTATTACTTATCGTAACTGGACAAACAAGATATACGATTTAAAGCTGAGACTCCACAGATTCCAGACATATAATATCATCACTGTAGGACCCCGAATTGCGGAGCTATCAGCCAGAAAAGAGAAAGTAAACAACATCCGGTTTAAAAAATATTACAATAATTTCGTCTTACCTTTTTTGATTTGTGATCAAAAGTTGTGTTCACCGGAATAAAAACGCCGCTCAAGGTTAATCCAATGTCTTTGTGTCACGTAGAAATTTTGACTGATAATCCTTCATCATATTTATGGCAATATACTGGGTATAAAATGTTGCCGTCCAGGCGTGCACTTTCAGATATGCTTTGTTCGCTTCTCTATTATGTCCACTATGGTAATGTTTACGTTGATTTGGGAACTGCCCATCGATTCTATTGGTTCTGATGGTTAAGAAAAAGGTGTAAATCACACGAATCGACCAATGGGTTCCAGAGATATGGTCCTGCGTAAAGTATAAAGAATGCCAGCCAGTTTAAGTACTTTACGCAGGCGGCTTCATTTATTGTTTACTACGTAACAACAGGCATTACAGCAGGACCCAGAGCACACGGAGCACAGAGCGGACAGCAGATAACGGAATTGCAGTTTTATTGCTTATAGATTATCAGAACATTTCAAAGGGGACACAGCCACATTGGATATTAACCTATGGATTAACTACATCATCGTTTTTATCGTTTTAATGCCATTGAAGACCAGTTTAGACCAGGCAAAGAGGAAGGTAAGCCATTAGCCTAGCGCATGCTAGTACCTAACTCCACTTGTTTTGATGTACGTTTTGTTGATAACGTCGCAAGTTTGTATCTTTCAGTGTTGAGGTGGGCACCGTTAGATTCTGTGTCTTTACGATCAAAAACGATGTGTTGGATGTGCAGCTAGGATAAGTAATAAGGGAGCTAGGATAAGTAATAAGGGAGCTAGGAGTGATTTTCGGTGCAGTAATAGGTTAGCATTTTTCGCTCGGGGCTAATTCAGATGCTCACTGTTAGCATTGTGGTTTTTTTGAAAAATAAATGAAAAAGATCAGTTAAATGAGTTTTTCCCGTTATATGGATATAAAATATTCATAGTTTATTAAATAGTAAGGTTCCTTAGACGTTGTTTCCTGCAAATGACGCGATTTCGGTCCGTGGGGCCTATAAGTGCTATATAAATAAACTTGCCTTGCCTAAGAGGATAACAGAGTATGTTCTTATATATTTTTTTTTTTTTTTTTTTTTCACAACAGTTGTATTTGGATGGAATGAATACCTATAGTGAAAATTCAAAGTAGTAAAATTATTTTTACTGTGAAAAAGTTCAAATGGAACCGATGGTTCCCAAATTACCCAGAGGTGAGTCCGCCTGGACTTTATTTTTCTAAACCTCTCTAAAAAGGTCAAATTTCACTTGTTTTGCATCAATCTTGATACAGGGTACTTATTATATGTTATAGTTTGGATTCCTAAAGCATTTAGTCTACTAACCCATCATTCAAGGGTGGTTTTTACTATAAGTAATGGGTTTTCTTTAGGCGGACATTAGAATTTACATGTTTTTACTATGTTCCATCTGAATTTACTTTAAAATAAAAACATCTATATTGATTCTGACACTTCTACATCCAACTCACAGGTTTATCATTACTTTGAGAGAAAAGATTATTAATTTACCCCTTTTAGAAGTGAAGATATAGTCTTTGTTGTGTTACTGGCATTTTCGAGCCTGAAACCTGAAAAACAGGCTCAGGGCTTAAGAGGTTAAGAAATCCGAGGGGGCAATTTTTTTTTCACAACAACGAAAAACACTGGCAATGTAATGAATTGACACACCGAGCTTTTTTCCTTCTCACTGCTCTACAATCTCTTTGCTTCTTTATTTGTATTCCGGATTTACCCCTCTCGTTCTGTTCTGTTCCTCTGATCTTTAATAATAGATAGTACATTATTAGATGGCTGCACTTTGGTTAACAGACTAACATTGATTTCCCCAATTTATAAATTGACAGGCTCTGTAATTATACCATAACCTTTTCTCCTCTATCCCTTAACCCGTCTTCCTGTACAGATTTATTTACTTACTTACTATCTACTCTATATCAGGAGTTACAAATTAATCTGGTTGATTTTTATTTCCAGGATTGAATGTTCAAAACCAAGGCCTAAAACCTGGCATTTCATAACAAAGTAACTAAAATATAAACCAAATGTAATATTGGATAAATACTACACCAAATGGACAGACACACATTAAACAGAAAGTCCCTGGTTTGTCTCTAGAGTCAAACTGCCATGAGAAAAATCCAATCAATGTTCCAAAATCCGTCACTAGATGTCGCTCATTGTACCAATACGGTCAGAGCTGACCCGACCTAAGACATAAGCGGCCGCTTATGCCCCTGCAGCCACTAAGGGCCCCCTAGCAAAAAAAAATAAAATTATAATAATCTCAGTACACCGTCGCCGTGATAAGTATGTTTAATTAATTTAGTTAATATGCCTAGATTGCCTACTCTCAAAGTCATGTATTATATTATTGAGTCAATAATATAATATATTAACCGTGCTTTACCTGAACCTCATCGTGACACTAGAGAGGACGGCAGGATTGTAATTTCCCGCGTTCAGTGAATGCAACAGAGGCAAGACGCCAGACCAACCAGAGAGTTGAATGGAAATAAACATCTGTCTTATTGGTTGACAGGTACCTATCCTGTGAGCTGTGACAATGTTTAAAATAAACTGTCAGTCGGACTCAGAGTTTTTGAAGATGGACATAAGAAGATTTTCTCTAAAAAAAGACGACAATTCTCAAGCGGTGGCTCACACAGCAACCCCAGAGCCACCACCTGAGCCAGGTGAACAAGGTATGTAAATGTCAGTAAACTTCCAAGTTATGTCAACATGTAAGCAAAGTATAAATTACAGCTACGTTGACGTTACTTTGAATCGCGGGGTAAGCTAAACCGTTAGCAAGTAGCTATAGCTAGCCAGATATATTAAATAAACACTTTGTCATAACAATCTAAATGTAATGTTTTTTAGCGTTACCTGGTGATTTCAAAGAAAGCTCTCTGGGAAATGTTGACTTACTGTTCGACATGAAGCTAGAAGCTACCTTACAGTACACAGTTTGATCCTGAGTCCTGTCAGTTAAAGTGTTCCATAGTTAGCTTAGCTAAGCATCAACCTAGCACTGAAATATATGGATGTTATGTGACGGTATTTCTGAGGAAAGTCAGGTGCAATGTGGCATAGTTGCTACTGCTTTACGTGTCGACAGCATGTTTGAACGTATTTGCAGCAGTAAATGTGGCTTGTTTGGCCACTGACGTTGCCAATAACAACACCTGAATTTAAATATGCAACCTCTTTTTGTGACAGATTTTTACATTAAATTATAATTCTTCTGATGATATTCCTATTGACAGCTAGTTTCTATGTGAACATTATGAGATGGACAGCCAGAGAGAATAAATGAAAAACAGTTATGAAATACTATATGACAAAACAAGAATACAGTTTGAAAGGGGAGGGATTGCAAAATATCCATAAAGAAAAATCTGCTTAGAGGGAGCATGCCCCCGGATCCCCCTAGAGGAGGTTAGGTCCACGGTGTTTACATGCTTATTTATACAATATGACACACATGCTTATGCTAACATCATAAGACAAAAGTTGGTTCCGTGTTGTGTGTAGTGAGAACGTGCTAGAGTGAGGGGGGCCCCAAACCAAAGCTCGCTTAGGGCCCCCAAAAGTCTAGGGCCGGCCCTGAATACGGTTTATATAATACACAACATATTAATATTATAGTAAAAGGGCTCGCTTTGGCAAAACCCTGATCCATACAACCCTAACTAATACAAGTAACCATCATGTGTGGTGCTATCTGTAGATGGTCTGTCTTATTTTTTGTCGATTTCATATTGTTTTCACAGAGCTGTGAAAATGAATTTCCCCCTGGGGACAATAAATCTAATCGAAACTAATTTAATATTCAATCCCGTACTTGGCGATTGAGAACATGCATTCGTAATTTACCTCGTTTAAACCACTTCTGTTGTAATACCTATGGATTTAGTTGACACTACTAAGCCGACTTTCCTTTTGTCCAAATTTTCCGGGAAGGTACATTGAATTAGAAGAAGACAAGAAGAAGAAGGAGGAGAAGTAGAGGTAGAAGAAGAAGAAAGTGAGGTAGAAGAAGAAGAAGTAGAGGTAGAAGAAGAAGAAGAAGTAGAGGTAGAAGAAGAAGAAGTAGAGGTAGAAGAAGAAGAAGTAGAGGTACATACTGTATGTTGCATCCAGCAACACATGCGTCAGCGACACATCATTGCCTCCTGAGCAGCGTCTGTACTCTCAGTTCCCTAGAGAAGTCGAGCATTTACTTTGAGTAGACCAACATTGTCGTCCTTTTCATGAGAACAATCATTTGTTTCCTGGTGACCAATCCTTTGTCCCTGACCCCCTGACCCAGTGATACAGTAATGAAGATGACAACATTCCTATGCTCTTCTCACAGAGGGGAAATATACATTGCTAAAGCAAAGTGGGACAAAGTGGTGGGAGGCGTTTGGCGGCAGTGGATGGAGCCTTGCTCTGGGGGTCACAGGTTCAAACCCCACTTCAGTCAGCATGTCGTTGTGATTGTGTTGTGTAAAAGCGTCTAACATATAATATGTAATAATAATAATATATAGAGAGACAAAAATAAAATACTCTTAAATAAAAAGGCATGTATTCATCGCATTGATACACATTTTAATCAAATAAGTACATATTAAAAGTAGAAAAAGATAAGTGGCAGTACAGATTAAACGGAGTGTAATATATAGAAAATATTGTAGTTATTCATTTATATTTTATAGCGGTAATACATGTATATACAATATACTAAATATGCCTTTAGTGCTGTCAAAATCTACAGTATATTTATCATATCCTCCTCGGAGAACTTATACTTCAATGCAAACTATTGTTATTTCTTTATTACCTTCCATACTAATCTGTACTTTTGTGTTTGTGTGCTGCTGAAGCAACTGAGTTTGACCCCTGAGGATCAGTAGATATTTATCTATTTTTATTATATGCCCATAAATGAAAAGATTTATTAAGTGTTTCCTGGTTTTCATAACTTCTGTTTCTTTGAAAGGGGAACCATTGGCCACGTATTTCTTGATAATGAATCATGCAGTCATTTCCTTCCTGGTAAAAATACATTTCAGTTGAATTCTTCTGTAGCATTCCATAAATAACATGTTTGACTGAAAGCTGAGGCGTCCGATCTGAGTCCATCCTCGGACACGCCCTCGCAGCCTTCTATAAGGCGTGAGGATCTGAGAACCGGCTGCATCGAGCATCACAGTCAGCTCCAGCAGGTAAGCTCCACTGACCCTCTTCTCACTATTTGTGTTCTCACATAAATCATTTAGAAGGTATGTATACCAAACCTTTTCCTTAACCACCGAACACTTTCAGATTTGAGGTTTGACTTCAGAGGACCGCCGTCATGACTCCAGTTTGGCTTTTCGTCCTCTTCATGTCTTTGTCGGCCATTCCTCCGGTGAGTCTGACTCTTTACAAAAAGGGCATACATTATTTTATTTGTATGAATAACATTGAAGAGAAATAACATGTTTTTTATGTTTATAATATTCATTCGCTTTGCAGAGTGCTGCTGATAACGGAGAACAACGTGAGTTGGAAATGAAGAATTGACTGTACAGTATATTGACATTTGTTTCTTCTTAGTTTCTCTTTGAAATGTTCTGGTATCATTTGTTTTCTCTGTTGTTTCAGAAGAGTCTTTGGACGCCTCTGACATCATCGAGAGAGCTAATGCTCACATAAGTACGACACAAGTTTCATATTTTCTGTCCAAAATCCAAAAACATGATGGCAAAATGACAATAAGACTTGGTATAGATCTCATCTCTGTTCGTCAAAGTCGAACAACAGAATATGAGTTTTCAAAAGTTACCATTGAAGACATTTATGAAGGATTCTTTTCCAAACATCTGTTGGGTTCAGCTTGTGTTATTTGAGGACATTTTAAGGTTTCTCATTGTTGGTCAGACATGCTTGTGTGATTTGTAACTTGTTAAAATGTATTTTTCACGAAGGGAAAAACCCTAAGCCTCAGCACATTTGTACATTTCAATGATATTTGTGAAACTCCAGACTCCTGGTACGGATATTCATGAACATGTTTTACTTATTGTTCTGCAGCTACGCACCTGGTCGA
>CM053257.1:32695055-32696055 GCA_028583405.1 Pogonophryne albipinna
CTAAAAAACGATCCATTTTTCACTTTGCTGTTAGCAAATAATTTGGCGCTCTAGCTAACAGGAAGTCACTCAAGTGTCACAAAGTAATTTAGCCAATGGATAAGTCAAAAATCTAATGGGTGCTGGCCATTGGCCTAATCATATCACCTGTGTTGGCTTTATGTTTTTGGTCAAACATGTGTTTGTTTCACATTTGCATTGATGTAATCAATAATTTTTCTAATTTAATTTAATAAAAATAATAATAATAAAAAAAATAAAAAAAAACATCTATTTCTTGGGGGTGCTTAGGGGGTGCTTTGGCAATCCTGGGGGGTGCTTCAGCACCCCCTAGCTCCCCCCTGGCGCCGCCCCTGTGCCTTATGTCTGAAAAGCCACCAACATCAAAGTCATTGCCATGATAGCAGCTCTGGAGGGTCTTTCCCATTTCCCAGTTTGTCCACCCTCCATCCCACTTTGAAAAGCCCCTGTCTTGTGTTTAGTCTTTCAGAATGATAACATCTGATAATTACAAGTCGACACAAAGGAAATCTGAGGCTGGGGAAGGTGTTAGCTTTGCAGAGATAAGTATTGGACACATTTAGATTTGGATCTGATGGCATTAGATTTAAATAATTACGATATATCATCTTTAGATGTTGAGATATTTGACTGGTCGGTGAAAGCTTTAGCCAAGTTGCTGCTCTAGAAGAAAAGTCAGGGAAACATCCTGTGAGCTTCATAAATCCATCCAATAGTTACGAATACAATAGTTGGCTGTGAAGTCTACCAGCATGCTTTTAAGCAAGTTTTGTTCCCACATTTTCAATCCAGCGTTTATAAAAAACTGTTCTCAAATATAAATGCTCTCTTGTTCTCTCTTCCTGTGCAGGAAAAGAAGGTAACTTTAAGAAGAAGCAAACTAACAACTTGGGTACTCCCTACGACTTCGACTCTGTCATGCACTACGGAAAGTGAGTGTTTGTGTGACTGTATGTGCGTATATGATACTCAGATCTTT
>CM053258.1:0-25399 GCA_028583405.1 Pogonophryne albipinna
AAAAACTAATAATGCAAAAAAATCCATTTTGTTGTTAATCTTTGACATATCCAAGACTGTGATAAAAAAAGAGCCAGTCCCCAGATATGTATTTTTTGGAAAATAACTCATTTTCTCTGTTTTCATCATGAAAAAAACCAGCGGTTTCATGTATTCAAAATGGCATTTAAAGGGTTAAAATCCTGAAAATGATTACATTTTTAATATTTTCTATTAGGGCGGAAGTTGCTTTAAAGATTGAACCCAAAAAAGTTGTGAAAAAAACCTTTTAATATAATGTTTTTATCAAAGTCTTTTGCAGTGGACATTTTTGTCTCGAATGACTAATTTGCGTAGTCCAATCGAATGATAACGGAGGGTTAAGAAGATAATATTTGTTTTAAAGAATTCAAAGCAATAAACAACAGCAACAGGCTCTGTAACCAAGGCAACGTCTGCCTAACATGTATGTTAACAGATAAGATAGCTGTTCACACTATGTCTATTTTCTACTTTTTGTAATGCTATTTTATTTCTATTTAAGATGTTTACATTTTCGATTGTTTAATTCTAGTCTTTTAACTGTCTAATGTACAATGCCTTGTCTTTTGCTGCTGCATCGTAAACATTTCCCCAATTGGTATCAATAAAGTACTTCTTATTTTATCTTATTCCTCAAATATTAGCACATTTTACTTAAAAAAAATAAAACACATTGATGTGACTACATACACATATTGATATGTTGTATAAATATTGCAAATCAAAACCTTTATTGACCACTAATTACCAAAAATTGCATTTCTATCCTGTTATTAATGCATTCAAATCGTGATTCAAATGGCCCGCCACGAACTTCCGGGAACTTTCTGAGTCTCTCTGAACCACGTGACGATGAAGCATTTTGGACTTCCGCTGTCGCAACTCTTCTCTCTACTGGACCAGCCAATCAGATTGACCTTCTCGAGTTCTCCGATTGGTTGGTTTTGTGGCACATTTGTAACACTGTGACAACTTGAGCGAGCGCAGGCAAAGCTGAGCGCGCACAGGCTGGAGAGGTCGAGCGAGCGAGGGAGAGAGAGCGCGTGCAGCGGTCTGCTTGGGCACGGAGCAGGAGTTTTATGAGAGAAAATATATTTCTCTGTGCTCAAAAATGTTCAAGTGCGCGCTCAATCGCATTTTCTATGCTCAACATGTTTCATTGCGTGCTCAGGATAGAGGCACAAATATAACGCCATATCCTTTCAGGCCCCTCACCATTTGGAGCGTAGGGCAGAATTAGGAGGGAGTTCCGTCTCGTAGCGTTTGTGCACTGTTTTGAAATGGCGCTCCTAAATGACCCTTCTTCGATAAAGCCACGCTCGCATTGCAGATGAGAGACAGATGAGACAGATGAGACAGATGAGAGACAGATGAGAGACAGATGAGAGACAGATGAGACAGATGGACTTTGAATTGGAATAGATACACAAATAATCATCCTCCCACTCGGAGTGAAAATTATATATTTTGGGCTTTTTGGCTTCTGCCATAATTGCGGTCTTGTGTGTGAGCGGACTGTCACTCCTGTTGCCACGGACAACATCAGCTAACTAGTGCCCACTGCCCACCAGCCACGCCCCGACACATGGGGTCACGCCGGCCAATCACAAAGCTTTAATGCGTTCAAGTGCATTATTCTGGCACGGGAAGATTCTGTTATAGGACATTAACGATAAAACAGAATATTGTTGTCGACTGGTTGGGCACCCCTGGTCTAAACTGTGATTAGGGATGAGTCTAAACTGTGATCAGGGATGAGTCTAAACTGTGATCAGGGATGAGTCTAAACTGTGATCAGGGATGAGTCTAAACTGTGATTAGGGATGAGTCTAAACTGTGATCAGGGATGAGTCTAAACTGTGATCAGGGATGAGTCTAAACTGTGATTAGGGATGAGTCTAAACTGTGATCAGGGATGAGTCTAAACTGTGATCAAGGATGAGTCTAAACTGTGATTAGGGATGAGTCTAAACTGTGATTAGGGATGAGTCTAAACTGTGATTAGGGATGAGTCTAAACTGTGATCAGGGATGAGTCTAAACTGTGATTAGGGATGAGTCTAAACTGTGATCAGGGATGAGTCTAAACTGTGATTAGGGATGAGTCTAAACTGTGATTAGGGATGAGTCTAAACTGTGATTAGGGATGAGTCTAAACTGTGATCAGGGATGAGTCTAAACTGTGATTAGGGATGAGTCTAAACTGTGATTAGGGATGAGTCTAAACTGTGATTAGGGATGAGTCTAAACTGTGATTAGGGATGAGTCTAAACTGTGATTAGGGATGAGTCTAAACTGTGATTAGGGATGAGTCTAAACTGTGATTAGGGATGAGTCTAAACTGTGATTAGGGATGAGTCTAAACTGTGATTAGGGATGAGTCTAAACTGTGATTAGGGTTGAGTCTAAACTGTGATTAGGGATGAGTCTAAACTGTGATTAGGGATGAGTCTAAACTGTGATCAGGGATGAGTCTAAACTGTGATTAGGGATGAGTCTAAACTGTGATTAGGGATGAGTCTAAACTGTGATTAGGGATGAGTCTAACTGTGATTAGGGTTGAGTCTAAACTGTGATTAGGGATGAGTCTAAACTGTGATTAGGGATGAGTCTAAACTGTGATTAGGGTTGAGTCTAAACTGTGATTAGGGATGAGTCTAAACTGTGATTAGGGATGAGTCTAAACTGTGATTAGGGATGAGTCTAAACTGTGATTAGGGATGAGTCTAAACTGTGATCAGGGATGAGTCTAAACTGTGATTAGGGATGAGTCTAAACTGTGATTAGGGATGAGTCTAAACTGTGATTAGGGATGAGTCTAAACTGTGATTAGGGATGAGTCTAAACTGTGATTAGGGTTGAGTCTAAACTGTGATTAGGGATGAGTCTAAACTGTGATTAGGGATGAGTCTAAACTGTGATTAGGGATGAGTCTAAACTGTGATTAGGGATGAGTCTAAACTGTGATTAGGGATGAGTCTAAACTGTGATCAGGGATGAGTGGAACTCACAGCTCCGGACATCCAGGTGGCGAACTCGCTGCTCATGTACGCCGCCAGGTTAGCGATCTCTCCGGGCATCCCGAGGCGGCCCGTGGGGATCCGACCGATCATCGCCTTCTCGAAGGCTCCGGTGGGGTCCAGGCGGCTGAAGGCCCCCTGATCACAGCAAACAGACACAGCTGGTAAACAACAAACAACAGACATAGCCGGTAAACAACAGAGACAGAGGGGTACCTTGGTTCTGATTGGTCCGGGCTGAATTATGTTGAACCGGTGGCCATAGCGACCCCACTCCGCCGCCAAAGACCTGACACACATAACAACAATGTTACCATGGCAACACGTCAGGAATGATCAGCCGGAAGGTTAAAGGTCAAACTGACCTTGTAGAGCGCCTCGACTCCCGCCTTGGCCGAGGCGCTGGGAGCCACGAAGCCGGATCCGGACTCTGCGTAGATGGTGGTGATGGCCAGGAAGGGAGGGCGCCCTTCTGGTTCTGGATCAGCCTGCGACCCAGCTCCAGGGTCACGAAGGCGGTTCCGTTCAGAACGATGTCAGTGATGCTCTTCCAGCCGTTAGGCGTCAGACGTTCTGATGGACACACAAAGTTTCCTGCTGCGTTGTTGATTACCACCTGTGGGCCAATCAGGACACAGGATCACTGTGATGTCATCGACAGGGACTGAGGGTCCTCACTGTGTGTGTGTGTGTGTGGTCTTACATCAGGAAGTCCCGTCAGAGCCTCGACCTGGTCCACACATCGAGACACGGCGTCCGGGTCTTTGACGTCACACTGCACCGCATGGACCTGAGGGGGGGGGGGGGGGGGGGGGGCAGGAAGTGGGAACATCTGAGGTGTGTTTCTCTGTGGGGGGGGGCAGGAAGTGGGAACATCTGAGGTGTGTTTCTCTGTGGGGGGGGCAGGAAGTGGGAACAGCTGAGGTGTGTTTCTCTGGGGGGGGAATTAGTCCACTTCAGACTAGTTCTGATTAGGGTTTTGATTCTGGTTAATGTTCTGGTTAATGTTCTGGTTAAGGTTCTGGTTAAGGTTCTGGTTAAGGTTAATGTTCTGGTTAAGGTTCTTGTTAAGGTTCTTGTTAAAGGTAGGGTATGTAAGTTTGAGAAACCGGCTCAAGATCGCTAGAATTTGAAAATACATGACCGGAGAAAATCTGCCCCTTCCTCACAGAGCCCCTCCTCCAACACACACAAACGCGCACATGACCAATGAGGGCACGAGATAAGTTTGTGCACTGATGGAAGGCTGACAGGCAGGTAGGCCATCCAGTTATTTTAGCCGGGCTAAAATGATTGGTCGTGCTTTTTACAGTACTACGGCTTCCACAGATGACATTTTTGTAAAGATTTTTTGTCAAAGCACTTCAGATATTCATTGCTATCGGGATGTTAAGAGCATTCCATGGAATATAACAAAAAGTGTATCTCGAGCCGATTTCTCAAACTTACCTACCCTACCTTTAAGGTTCTGGTTAATGTTCTGGTTAATGTTCTACTTCTGGTTCAGGTGAATGTTCAGGTTCTGGTTCTCACCTTGTTCCCGGTCTGGCTGCTGATCTCCTCGGCTGTTTGCTTCAGAACGTCTAACTTCCTGAAACATGAAAGATATATTTTCATCATGGTGACGAAGATCGTTTCTCTGAAGAGTTCTGAGAGCATCAGTTAAAAACATTAATAAACATCAATTAAAACCCTAACAAACACCCATTAACCTGTTTAGACCCAAGCCTGTTTTTCAGGTCTCAGGCTCGAAATGACATTCCCACAACAAATGACAATAACTTCCCTTCTAAAAGGGGTAAATTAATAATCTTTTTCTCAAAGCAATGATAAACCTGGGAGTTGGATGTAGAAGAATCAGAAGCAATAAAGATGTTTTTTATTTTAAGAAAATTCAGATTGAACATAGTAAAAAAAAAGAACATTACTTATAGTTACTTTCCCTCTGCCAAGGACAAGCGGCAAGAGGAATCAAAACAGGAGAAAGACACAACACATCGCGCAGAAAACACTGAAGAAGTATCACTGCACCCGCCTGAGGAATGTTCTGATTATGGGAGACCTATGACACAAATGGAGGAGTCTCCACTGCCCGTCACCCTCCCTGTCAACGCCTTTGAGGATACTCTTCATTCATCCCCCAGCTCTCTCTACTCTCCGCTCACCCTTTCACCCTCGCCCCCCCCCTGGAGTTCGATGACCACATGAAGGCGACACGCAGGATTGGCAGCATGTCCTTTACCCCCGCCCCTCAACGACGCCCACCAAAATCACCGAAGCAGAGATGCGCACCATCTCCCCCGGCTTACAGTGTAGCCCTCACCCTGGCCTCCTATGAGAGGAGCAGGGTGGTGGGTCCTCCCTCCCCTTCAAAGCCTGATAGGGATGTGTGTGTACAAAACGCTGCAAACTGATATCTGCTGGGTCCAGGCTCAAGGGCGTATGGCACTCTCAACTCTTTCCAGGACATGCCGGGGCCCTGCCTGCCTGTAGCTTTGCCGATATCTGTGTTGATAGGTAATAGATTAAGAGCGGTGAATCATCTTAGATACAGGAAGCGCTCAAACGTTTGTGTGAGTTTATCTAATTTAGCAGTGATTCCATGTCAGCCACAGCTTGTTACAAAAAACCTGACTGATGTGTTTAACAAACTTAAACTAGCTTTATTAAATGTCAGGTCTTTGGCAGGAAAAACATTTTTAATCAATGATTTTATCACTGAGCACAATCTCGATTTTATGTTTTTAACAGAAACTTGGATTGAACAAAATAACAGTGCAGCTGTTCTTATCGAATCAACCCCTCCCAACTTTAGTTTTATGAGTCAGGAAAGAATGCATAAGAAAGGGGGTGGAGTTGCTATTCTGTTCAATGATTCCCTTCAATGCAGGAAGACATCTTATGGGAACTTTGCTTCTTTTGAATATGTGGCCCTTCAGCTGAAATGCTCCTCTCGAGCTCTGTTCCTAAATATCTATAGACCACCCAAATACTGTGCAAGCTTTTTTGATGATTTTACCGAACTGCTGTCTATAGTGTGTATTGACTTTGACCGTCTAGTCATTGTTGGTGATTTTAACATCCATGTTGACAACCCCCAGGACAGAGGGGCAAAAGAACTGTTTTGTGTTCTTGATAGCTATGGACTGACTCAGCATGTGACGGAGCCCACGCACAATAAGGGGCACACTCTGGACTTAATTATCTCAAAGGGTCTGAATATCTCTAAGGTTGTGGTGACTGATGTTGCACTCTCTGACCATTCCTGTGTTTTCTTTGAGAGCTCTATTTCTGTTCACAAAAATGTTCAGAAAGAGGTAACCACAAAGCGATATTTAACTGAAAAACTAGGGAAATGTTTACTCAGAATTTTTCTTCCACACTTGCCCCTGCTAACATCTCAGTAAATGAGCTAGTAGATCATTTTAATTCAAAAATTAAAAATGTTATAGATGCCATTGCTCCAACTAAGGTAAAGGAAGTGTCTGTTAAGAAAATATCTCCATGGAGAAAGGCCATGACCGTGAAACAGAAAAAAGAGAATGTCGAAAAGCTGAACGCAGGTGGCGAAAAACAAATCTCCAGGTTCACTTTGAAATCTATAAAGAGAGACTTGGCCTTTATAATTTGGAATTGAAAAACGCACGACAATCGTTCTTCTCTGACATCATTACCAAAAACAAAAACAACGCACGTGCCTTATTTGCTACCGTCGACAGACTAACTAACCCCCCAGTGTCAGTAGCCTCTGAATTTCTATCCACCAGGGCGTGCAATGATTTTGCCTCCTTCTTCACTGACAAAATTCAGAAAATCAGACAAGCAGTCAGTGCCTCTGCATCAGGAACAGCAAATGTGTTGTCTCTGTGTCCACTTAACATCAATTCAAACACCATGACACAATTCCATCAGATTAATGATAAAAACCTAGAGGACATTATCAACTTCTGAAATCCTCCTCCTGCTGCCTTGATATTATTCCAACAGGATTTTTCAAAGATGTTTTGCCTTGCATGGCCTCAGATCTACTTCATATAGTAAACAAATCTCTTCACTCAGGTATTTTTCCACAGGCCCTGAAAACTGCAGTCATTAAACCGCTCTTAAAAAAGAATAATCTAGATGCTTCAGTAATGAACAATTACAGGCCCATATCAAACCTCCCATTTCTAGGTAAAATCATTGAAAAAGTTGTTTTTCAACAGTTGAGTAATTTCTTGCATTTAAATAACTGTTTGGATGTGTTCCAGTCAGGCTTTCGTCCAAACCACAGCACTGAGACTGCTCTTGTAAAGGTCTTTAATGACATCCACTTAAACACAGACAGTGGCAGAACTTCAGTGTTAGTATTATTAGATCTCAGTGCTGCGTTTGACACTGTTGACCACAACATATTACTAGACCGACTGGAAAACTGGGTGGGACTTTCGGAAACAGTTCTAAATTGGTTTGAATCCTACTTAAAGGACAGAAACAACTTTGTTTCTATAGGTAAATACACATCTGAGTTGACAAATATGACATGTGGGGTACCTCAAGGCTCCATCTTGGGGCCTCTTCTCTTTAACGTCTACATGCTACCACTGGCTCAGATAATGAAGAACAACAAAATAAGTTACCATAGCTATGCGGATGACACACAAATTTATGTAACAATTTCACCAGGAGACTATGCTCCAATTCAAACACTGAGTAAGTGCATTGAACAAATCAATGACTGGATGTGTCAGAACTTTCTCCAATTAAACAAAGATAAAACTGAGGTAATGGTTTTTGGAGCCAAGGCAGAACGTATAAAAGTTAGCGCTGAGCTTCAGTCTGCAATGTTCAAAACAACAGATAAAGCCAGAAATCTAGGTGTAGTCATGGACTCTGACCTGAGTTTCAACAGTCACATTAAAACAGTTACTAAATCAGCCTACTATCACCTAAAGAATATATCTAGGGTTAAAAGACTAATGTCACAGCAGGATTTGGAAAAACTTGTCCATGCTTTTATTTTCAGTAGACTCGACTACTGTAATGGTGTCTTCACAGGTCTCACTAAAAAATCTATTAGAAAGCTGCAGCTGATTCAGAACGCCGCTGCTCGAGTCCTCACTAACACTAAGAAAGTGGATCACATCACTCCTGTTCTGAAGTCTTTACACTGGCTTCCTGTGTGTCAAAGAATAGATTTCTAAATACTGCTGCTGGTTTATAAAGCACTGAATGGTTTAGGCCCAAAATACATTTCTGACCTCCTGCTAAATTATGAACCATCCAGATCTCTCAGGTCTTCAGGGACTGGTCAGCTTTCTGTGCCCAGAGTCAGAACTAAACATGGAGAAGCAGCGTTAGTTATTATGCTCCAAATATCTGGAACAAACTCCCAGAAACCTGCAGGTCCGCTGCAACTCTGACTACTTTTAAATGCAGGCTGAAGACTTTTCTTTTTGTCGCTGCTTTTAATTGAACTATTCACATCTTAGACTGCACTGTAACTTTTATCCATGTATTTTTTTCTTTTAATATTTCTTTTATTAGCTTTTCTTTTTAATGACTGTTTTTAAATGCCTTTGTCTTAATGTCTTTCGTTTTTTGTAAAGCACTTTGAATTGCCTTGTGTTGAAAAGTGCTATATAAATAAACTTGCCTTGCCTTGCCTTGCCTATAGTGAAAACCACCCTTGGATGATGGGTTAGTAGACTAAAAGCTTTAGGAATCCAAAGTACAACATATAATAAGTACCCTGTATCAAGATCGATGCAAAACAAGTGACATTTAACCTTTTTAGACAGATTTAGAAAAAAAAAACCGCCTCTGGGGTCATTTGGGTGGAAATGGGCGTTTTTGCCATTTCTCTGGAACCCATTGGTCGATTTTGATGATTGACATCTCTTTTTAACCGTTCGAGCCAATAGAATCAACAGGGTTCTTACACCTTTTCCAAAGTCAAATTCAAGCACTTTTCAAGCATTTTCAAGGTGCATTTTCCAGCTTTTCAAGCATCTTACAGCTGTTGTAAATTACATATTTATATACACATACTCAAATGATTATTTCCCTACCTCACATTAAATCAGATGTTCTTTATTCTATAAACAACCAAATGTGTGTTTCGTGATAGCCTTCTACACGAGGAGGAACAATCAAAGAAAAGAAAACTAAGTTTAATATTTCAGAATGAGTGATCTGTACGTAGACTGGGCCTCCCATATAACCTGAGCCGATATAAAACAATCAGCCAAATAACTTTTCAATACATTATTGATTACTATTGTTGAGGTACTTTTAGGTTGGCAGTGAACATAAGTCAGAGGTACATGGTGTACTTCTCCTCCACTACAGTTCAGAGGTACATGGTGTACTTCTACTCCACTACAGTTCAGAGGTACATGGTGTACTTCTCCTCCACTACAGTTCAGAGGTACATGGTGTACTTTTCTCCACTACAGTTCAGAGGTACATGGTGTACTTCCTCCACTACAGTTCAGAGGTACATGGTGTACTTCTACTCTCTACAGTTCAGAGGTACATGGTGTACTTCTACTCACTACAGTTCAGAGGTACATGGTGTACTTCTACTCCTCTACAGTTCAGAGGTACATGGTGTACTTTCCTCCACTACATGTATTTAATACCTTAGTTACTTTCAGATCTGGATGAATGATGTAAATATAATCAAGTGTTAAATCAGACTTAGTTCCACCTGGAGTAAATCCACAGCTACCCTGCAGTCTACAAAGCCATTCAAACTAGCTGCACCTTCACCAGCTTTGAGAACACTTTCATGATCAATCATTATAAAACATATCATATATATTATTCTGAAATGGACCAATCTGCACAACGACTACTTTTACTGTCTTTCACTATATTTTGATGAGAATACTTTTCTACTTTCACTTGAGGAACATTTTGAATGCAGGACTTTTACTGTAACAGAGTATTCCTACACTCTGGTACTTCTACTTTACTCAAGTACAAGATCTGAGTACTTCTACTTTTACTCAAGTACAAGTCTGAGTACTTCTATTTCACTACAAGATCTGAGTACTCTACTTTTACTCAAGTACAAGATCTGAGTACTTCTACTTTTACTCAAGTACAAGTCTGAGTACTTCTATTTCACTACAAGATCTGAGTACTTCTACTTTTACTCAAGTACAATCTGAGTACTTATTCCACCTCTGGTAGCGTATTAGTCTGAATTGTAGCACAAAATCAGCAGAGCTGCATAAAATAGACTCACAATGGTAACAAGTGGAAAATAATATTTACAAATGTGTAAAATGATTTGTAGGTAATGCTACTCAAGACACCTGACTTCTACATCTTCAAAGGAGACTGTGTTCATTCTACAATTACATGGGATTAAAGCAAATGTAGTTTTACTTGTATAATACTTCAATTTTATATAAAAGACAGTTTGTTTTCAAATAAACAAAGTCTTGGCTTTCAGAATATTAAACTTGTTTCGGCAAATTCAGATGATAAATACAACTTTGAAGCTTCGACACACACACACACACACACACACACACACACACACACACACACACACACACACACACACACACACACACACACACACACACACACACACACACACACACACACACACACACACACACACACACACACACACACACACACACACACACACACACACACACACACACACACACACACACACACACACACACACACACACACCACACCACACACACACACACACACACACACACACACACACACACACACACACACACACACAGTCTTCGGGTCTTCGATAGAGCAAGTCACATTTGGTTTAGGCACGAAACATACTACCAGTAGAAATACATTGCTTTCAAAATCACTCTGTGTCGAATCAATAGATTATATTTCGTGACTATAACACGAAATGCCGTGAGAGCTTCATCCTCTGAACACCACAGGATGGCGACTGTAACACACATATTAACATAGACGCTCCTCTGAAATGATTGTCCCCTGCAATTATTATTATCCCTCAATCGAGTTCGCTATTCAGCTTGCTAACGTTAGCTTAAACAAACGTAACATGCAACGTTAGCCTAATCTAAAATGCTCTACTACGGCGTACCTTTCATGTGGCTCGTCAGCGCAGACTCTCCCATCCTTATGTTGCACACTTTGCAGGAGGCTACTCGTGGGCTTGACCCTCGTCTTAGCCATGGCTTGTATTTGTCTTCTGCTAGCCAACGTACACAGTCATCTATCACTCATCAGAATGCCCAGGTCACACGTAACACAAACACGTGCAGGTCGCGTGCATAGCGCGGGAAGGTGCAGCTGTTTCATGTAGAAGCGAAGCAACTCTTTTCTTTTAATCTAAAAAGCGAACTATTCAGTCAGACAGTAATTTATTGTAAAAGTAAAGCATTTACATTTTCAAGCACTTTATCTCAATTTCAAGCACCATTCCCAAAATTCAAGCACTTTCCCAACCTTGAAAACACCACGTCAAATTTCAAGAATTTTCAAGGATTTCAAGCACCCGTACGAACCCTGCATCAAAGGGGAATTTCCACATACACACCAACGTTACCATAGAGAAATGAGAGCTATGCGCACGCAGTTTGCCCAAAGCGAAACCTATCTTCCGCTCTGAAATCTGAAAACTTAAAACTGGGGTATTGCTTATGGGTTATCATCATTTCAAAGGGACACATTGGATTAACCTATGGATTAACCTTCAGCAGCGTTGTTATCGTTTTAATGCCATTGAAAACAACTTTTGATCAGACTAACACCTAAGGTAAGAAATGTGCCGTGGTTAGGTTAGTTAGTTAGTTAGTTAATGCCACGTGTTGTGATGCCTGTTTTTGTTTCTCATGTAGCGAGTTTTGATCATGGAGTGATGATACAGATACCTATCGAATCTGTGTAATCTCACGATGCTAATCGATGGGTTGGATTTGCATTTACGATAAGTAATAAGGGTTTTATACCGTGAGTTCTGTGCTAACGGCGTTAGCATTTTTTCGCTCAGGGCTAATTCATAGGCTCAGCGTTAGTCTTGTGTTTTTGTTTGCTAAAAATGGTTCATATCATCAGTTAGCTGAGTTTCTCCCCGTTACATGGATATGAAACACTCATAGTTTATTAAATATTAAGAAGCCCTCAGACACTGTTGCATGCAGATGTTGTGGTTTCTCCCCCGCCCGCGGGGGAATGGGGCTTAACAGGTTAAAACCCTAATAGAGATGAGTAGAACCTGCTGGCGATGATGCACGTCGCCCCCAGCTGGGACAGCGTTGTGGTCATGGCGCGGCCCAGCCCTGTGCCCCCCCCGTGATGAAGGCCACCCGGTTGGTGAAACTTCCTGTGGGCAGCATGGGGCCTTCAGCCGGAGGGAAGAACCGAGCCTGGGGGGGGGGGCCGGCCTGGGGAAGGACCCCCGAGCTGTGGATCCATGACTGGAAGAAACCAGAAGAACACAGGAGGTCAGAAATACACCTGAACAGCAGGGTTTCCGTTAGCCGGTAATTACCGGTTTTTAGCTTGTAAAATGTATTAAAGACCGGTAATTTCAAAACCTGCCGGTCAAAATGTCCGGTAATAATTAGGGATGTTCCGATCGATCAGCCGCCGATCATTATCGGCCGATATTCACTCTTAATAGTTTGATTGGTGCTCTCTATAAAGGCCGATCAGGAGAGCCGATCAGATGAGGCAAAATACATGAGACTTCTCTCTGTGCGCGGCGAAAAGAAGCTAGCCACGATGACGTCACACTTCAACCAAACTTTATCCATACAGCCCACCACGATGACATCACACTTCAACCAAACTTTATCCATACAGCCCACCACGATGACATCACACTTCAACCAAACTTTATCCATACAGCACACCACGATGACATCACACTTCAATCAAACTTTATCCATACAGCCACCACGATGACATCACACTTCAACCAAACTTTATCCATACAGCCCACCACGATGACATCACACTTCAACCAAACTTTATCCATACAGCCCAGCACGATGACATCACACTTCAACCAAACTTTATCCATACAGCCCACCACGATGACATCACACTTCAATCAAACTTTATCCATACAGCCCACCATGATGACATCACACTTCAATCAAACTTTATCCATACAGCCCACCACGATGACATCACACTTCAACCAAACTTTATCCATACAGCCCACCACGATGACATCACACTTCAATCAAACTTTATCCATACAGCCCACCACGATGACATCACACTTCAACCAAACTTTATCCATACAGCCCACCACGATGACATCACACTTCAATCAAACTTTATCCATACAGCCCACCACGATGACATCACACTTCAACCAAACTTTATCCATACAGCCCACCACGATGACATCACACTTCAATCAAACTTTATCCATACAGCCCACCACGATGACATCACACTTCAACCAAACTTTATCCATACAACCACCACGATGACATCACACTTCAATCAAACTTTATCCATACAGCCCACCACGATGACATCACACTTCAACCAAACTTTATCCATACAGCCCACCACGATGACATCACACTTCAACCAAACTTTATCCATACAACCCACCACGATGACATCACACTTCAACCAAACTTTATCCATACAGCCCACCACGATGACATCACACTTCAACCAAACTTTATCCATACAGCCCACCACGATGACATCACACTTCAATCAAACTTTATCCATACAGTCCACCACGATGACATCACACTTCAATCAAACTTTATCCATACAGCCCACCACGATGACATCACACTTCATCAAACTTTATCCATACAGCCCACCACGATGACATCACACTTCAACCAAACTTTATCCATACAACCCACCACGATGACATCACACTTCAATCAAACTTTATCCATACAGCCCACCACGATGACATCACACTTCAACCAAACTTTATCCATACAGCCCACCACGATGACATCACACTTCAACCAAACTTTATCCATACAACCCACCACGATGACATCACACTTCAATCAAACTTTATCCATACAGCCCACCACGATGACATCACACTTCAATCAAACTTTATCCATACAGCCCACCACGATGACATCACACTTCAATCAAACTTTATCCATACAGTCCACCACGATGACATCACACTTCAATCAAACTTTATCCATACAGCCCACCACGATGACATCACACTTCAACCAAACTTTATCCATACAACCCACCACGATGACATCACACTTCAATCAAACTTTATTCATACAGCCCACCACGATGACATCACACTTCAACCAAACTTTATCCATACAGTCCACCACGATGACATCACACTTCAATCAAACTTTATCCATACAGCCCACCATGATGACATCACACTTCAATCAAACTTTATCCATACAGCCCACCACGATGACATCACACTTCAATCAAACTTTATCCATACAGCCCACCATGATGACATCACACTTCAATCAAACTTTATCCATACAGCCCACCACGATGACATCACACTTCAATCAAACTTTATCCATACAGCCCACCACGATGACATCACACTTCAACCAAACTTTATACATACAGCCCACCACGATGACATCACACTTCAATCAAACTTTATCCATACAGCCCACCACGATGACATCACACTTCAATCAAACTTTATCCATACAGCCCACCACGAAGACATCACACTTCAACCAAACTTTATTCATACAGTCCACCACGATGACATCACACTTCAATCAAACTTTATCCATACAGCCCACCACGATGACATCACACTTCAATCAAACTTTATCCATACAGCCCACCACGATGACATCACACTTCAACCAAACTTTATCCATACAGCCCACCACGATGACATCACACTTCAACCAAACTTTATTCATACAGTCCACCACGATGACATCACACTTCAATCAAACTTTATCCATACAGCCCACCACGATGACATCACACTTCAACCAAACTTTATTCATACAGTCCACCACGATGACATCACACTTCAACCAAACTTTATCCATACAGCCCACCACGATGACATCACACTTCAACCAAACTTTATCCATACAGCCCACCACGATGACATCACACTTCAACCAAACTTTATCCATACAGCCCACCACGATGACATCACACTTCAACCAAACTTTATTCATACAGTCCACCACGATGACATCACACTTCAATCAAACTTTATCCATACAGCCCACCACGATGACATCACACTTCAACCAAACGTTATCCATACAGCCCACCACGATGACATCACACTTCAACCAAACTTTATTCATACAGTCCACCACGATGACATCACACTTCAACCAAACTTTATCCATACAGCCCACCACGATGACATCACACTTCAACCAAACTTTATCCATACAGCCCACCACGATGACATCACACTTCAACCAAACTTTATCCATACAGCCCACCACGATGACATCACACTTCAACCAAACTTTATCCATACAGCCCACCACGATGACATCACACTTCAACCAAACTTTATCCATACAACCCACCACGATGACATCACACTTCAATCAAACTTTATCCATACAGCCCACCACGATGACATCACACTTCAACCAAACTTTATCCATACAGCCCACCACGATGACATCACACTTCAACCAAACTTTATCCATACAACCCACCACGATGACATCACACTTCAATCAAACTTTATCCATACAGCCCACCACGATGACATCACACTTCAACCAAACTTTATCCATACAACCCACCACGATGACATCACACTTCAATCAAACTTTATCCATACAGCCCACCACGATGACATCACACTTCAATCAAACTTTATCCATACAGCCCACCACGATGACATCACACTTCAATCAAACTTTATCCATACAACCCACCACGATGACATCACACTTCAATCAAACTTTATCCATACAGCCCACCACGATGACATCACACTTCAACCAAACTTTATCCATACAGCCCACCACGATGACATCACACTTCAATCAAACTTTATCCATACAGCCCACCACGATGACATCACACTTCAATCAAACTTTATCCATACAGCCCACCACGATGACATCACACTTCAACCAAACTTTATCCATACAACCCACCACGATGACATCACACTTCAATCAAACTTTATCCATACAGCCCACCACGATGACATCACACTTCAATCAAACTTTATCCATACAGCCCACCACGATGACATCACACTTCAATCAAACTTTATCCATACAGCCCACCACGATGACATCACACTTCAACCAAACTTTATCCATACAGCCCACCACGATGACATCACACTTCAATCAAACTTTATCCATACAGCCCACCACGATGACATCACACTTCAATCAAACTTTATCCATACAGCCCACCACGATGACATCACACTTCAATCAAACTTTATCCATACAGTCCACCACGATGACATCACACTTCAACCAAACTTTATCCATACAGCCCACCACGATGACATCACACTTCAATCAAACTTTATCCATACAGCCCACCACGATGACATCACACTTCAACCAAACTTTATCCATACAGTCCACCACGATGACATCACACTTCAATCAAACTTTATCCATACAGCCCACCACGATGACATCACACTTCAATCAAACTTTATCCATACAGCCCACCACGATGACATCACACTTCAATCAAACTTTATCCATACAGCCCACCACGATGACATCACACTTCAACCAAACTTTATCCATACAGCCCACCACGATGACATCACACTTCAATCAAACTTTATCCATACAGCCCACCACGATGACATCACACTTCAATCAAACTTTATCCATACAGCCCACCACGATGACATCACACTTCAATCAAACTTTATCCATACAGCCCACCACGATGACATCACACTTCAACCAAACTTTATCCATACAGCCCACCACGATGACATCACACTTCAATCAAACTTTATCCATACAGCCCACCACGATGACATCACACTTCAACCAAACTTTATCCATACAGCCCACCACGATGACATCACACTTCAATCAAACTTTATCCATACAGCCCACCACGATGACATCACACTTCAACCAAACTTTATCCATACAGTCCACCACGATGACATCACACTTCAATCAAACTTTATCCATACAGCCCACCACGATGACATCACACTTCAACCAAACTTTATCCATACAGCCCACCATGATGACATCACACTTCAATCAAACTTTATCCATACAACCCACCACGATGACATCACACTTCAATCAAACTTTATCCATACAGCCCACCACGATGACATCACACTTCAACCAAACTTTATCCATACAGCCCACCACGATGACATCACACTTCAACCAAACTTTATCCATACAACCCACCACGATGACATCACACTTCAATCAAACTTTATCCATACAGCCCACCACGATGACATCACACTTCAATCAAACTTTATCCATACAACCCACCACGATGACATCACACTTCAACCAAACTTTATCCATACAGCCCACCACGATGACATCACACTTCAACCAAACTTTATCCATACAACCCACCACGATGACATCACACTTCAATCAAACTTTATCCATACAGCCCACCACGATGACATCACACTTCAATCAAACTTTATCCATACAACCCACCACGATGACATCACACTTCAACCAAACTTTATCCATACAGTCCACCACGATGACATCACACTTCAATCAAACTTTATCCATACAGCCCACCACGATGACATCACACTTCAATCAAACTTTATCCATACAGCCCACCACGATGACATCACACTTCAATCAAACTTTATCCATACAGCCCACCATGATGACATCACACTTCAATCAAACTTTATTCATACAGCCCACCATCACAGCCTTCTAGAGTCAGGGTAATTTATTCATGTTTATTAGATTTAATACATATTTTATGGTTTATATTGTTATATTATACATTAAAGATAAAGATATATTCATCCTCTCGTTGTTATATTATACATTATTAAAGATAAAGATATATTTACCCTCTGAGTTTTGAAGGATCTGAAAAGTTTCTCCCTCAGAAACGTCGCGGCCGCCATGTTTTTTCTGAGTGCACGACCTTTGTCCCGGATCCTACCAACAGGGAGAAGAGGGGGGGTAATGGCGGTAACACGTGATCCTCGTCACATTCTGCACTGAAACAGGTTTCTCCCCTTCCTCTGAGCTGCAGTGGTTCAGTCCAGAATGTGCCGAGGATCACGTGTTACCGTAATGACGGTAAAAGGTAGGAGACTTTACCGTGTTTCTCCATGAACCGTCAGACTATCTGTGAAGTCTTCCTGTTTATCCCGACATTACGGTACCCGAGTCCGACAGGCCAGAGTGAGTTTATCTGTTATTCTTTATATTAACGCTCTCCTGACACTAACGGAGGTCCCACAGCCGATAGAGAGTGAGTTTATCTGTTATTCTTTATATTAACGCTCTCCTGACACTAACCGGAGGTCCCACAGCCGATAGAGAGTGAGTTTATCTGTTATTCTTTATATTAACGCTCTCCTGACACTAACCGGAGGTCCCACAGCCGAGAGAGAGTGAGTTATCTGTTATTCTTATATTAACGCTCTCCTGACACTAACCGGAGGTCCCACAGCCGAGAGAGAGAGTGAGTTTATCTGTTATTCTTTATATTAACGCTCTCCTGACACTAACCGGAGGTCCCACAGCCGAGAGAGAGAGTGAGTTTATCTGTTATTCTTTATATTAACGCTCTCCTGACACTACACGGAGTCCCACAGCCGAGAGAGAGAGTGAGTTTATCTGTTATTCTTTATATTAACGCTCTCCTGACACTAACCGGAGTCCCACAGCCGAGAGAGAGAGTGAGTTTATCTGTTATTCTTTATATTAACGCTCTCCTGACACTAACCGGAGGTCCCACAGCCGAGAGAGAGAGAGAGAGAGAGAGAGAGAGAGAGAGAGGAGAGAGAGAGAGAGAGAGAGAGAGAGAGAGAGAGAGAAGAGAGAGAGAGAATCTGTTATACGCTCTCCTGACTTAGTTCAGGGTTATTCCTCTCATCCATCTCCTCTGACGTCATCAATCATTTCGGCTCTTAATAACTGCTCTGTGTTTGTTGCTGTTTAGTTTCACAGTTTACCTCATATTTCAGGTTATTATTATCGATGATGATGCTGATGATGATGATGATGATGATGATGATGTAGTATATCCTTCCAGCAGACGGATGGAGGTCTCTGAGCCCAGACTGGTTCTGGTCTTCAGCGGGAAACGGAAGTCCGGGAAGGATTACGTGACGGACCTGATCCAAGACCGGTAACTTGTGACTGTGAAGATTTCCCAATTCTCTAATTTCCCCTCCTCGACTCCTATACTCGAATCCTATCCTTGAATCCTATCCTCGAATCCTATCCTTGCGTCTTAAGGCCCGGACACACCGAGGCGATTTCGTCCGTCGATTGAGGTCTGGCCGTCGATGAGCGTCCTGTCGCCCTACTCAGATTGGTGTGTCTTTTCGGCCGTGCCGACACCTTTCGCTCCTGAGGCTGTCTGCCAAAGAAATCACTCTGATTGGCTGTTCAGCTTAGCGAATCAGTGCATGAGCAGCGAAATGGAAGTGAAGAAGGCACACACAGACGGCTATTATTTTTCATTTTCCAGTACCGCACTAAACATGTTTTCGATAAGTCGTTATGTGAAACCGTCTGTGATGGACGAGAGTGAAAATGGAACACACGCTATTTGTTGTTTGTTTACGTGAGACGTGACAGGGCTCGACATTATAATGGCCCGCTGGCCCGGAAGCACTATTTAGACACCCCGGGCCAGCATAACGTACTTTCCACTTGCCCGCTCGGGCCACTAAAAATATTGCTTTCAAAAAAATGTCCTGTGGTATTGGTATTTTGACTAGCAATTTAGTTAAATTGTTTCGTTTATCAACGCTACAACATAGCATTCCGTGAGTCGGTTGTCGTTGTTGGGTGAAAAGCAAACAGCTGTTTGCTGCGGAGCACAGCGCGAGCAGGCTCCCGTGAGCGGGAGCGCGCTCCTTCACCACAGACTATCGCGCCACCTAACCATTCGCCAAAATGTTTTTAATAGCAGCGGTAGCCGGGCAAAAAACAATCTTCAAATAAAAGAAAGTCACCGGAGGAGTTAAAGAAGAGTGACAGGGAGCATGAGAAGAAGAGGGAGAGGAAGTTTCAGCCAGCTTGATCGATGGAGTTGGCTTCTAGTGGTGCAGTGACGCGTCCTAAAACCCTTTTATAATCTATCGATTAGATTTATGATTCGAAAATTATAAAAGTAGGGTAGACATGTGGAGATTATCCGGCTGAACAAAACGTGCATTTATCAAACAGGTTTGTTTTCCACAGACCTTATTTCCAGCTATTTTCCAAAACCTGTGGAGAAATGCCATTGCTTTTTGTCGAGGGAACCAGCAGCTTACTTCCTGGTTTTAGGACGCGTCACTGCACCTCTCAATATGATGCCAATATAAACAAGGTCTTCTGTCGGCTCTGTACATCAATGCCGACCTATGCTGACAAGTAAGTGAAGAGTAGACAATATAAAGGTATTGGCGAAATGTCCCAGCAGTTTAGGATAATGAAGGTTCTAATCAAATCAATTACATAGCCATTACATGTCTAACTCCTAATGACAGGAAGGCAGAAAGTGCATTATACAATAATAATACTCATAATAGCAGACATTTTTTAACAATATCATTATTTTTAATAAACCAAATATGAACAATTGAGGAAAATGAGGAAGAACTGATGATTCAAATGTTGTAGTACAAGTAGTAATGTAGTTAGTGCATACATTAGGCTACTATTGCAACAAATGTGTTAATTTTCTTCATTATTAGTCGATTTTTTTTTTGGTGGACGAATGCTCCGGGCCAGTGGTTACAATGGTGGGGCCAGTGATAATACAATTCCACCGGCCCGGAGGGCCAGTGGAATTTTACTCTTAATGTCTACCCCTGCGTGAGACGACACAACAGTCGGGTCCGTCGAGACGTGTTCTTTGGTGTCAGATTGGTGTGTCAGGGCAGGGCCATTTCTTCCTATGGGCGGACTATGCAGATGCATAGGGCCCCCGCGGCCACTAGGTGGCCCCCAAGCTGAAAGTTCAGGTTCAGCCTCAATATATTTGCGGAGAATTCAAATTAGCCGTCTTTATTTGTAGACAGCCAAGCCCCCTCCTGTGTTCGGTGAAGCATTATATGCTTACAAATCTAATGTAGGATATAAAACAACTAAACTGCAAAGCTGAGGCTTCTGTTTGTGGGGAAATAAAGTCCAAATCATCGTTGGGCTGTCAGCCAATGAGCGACGTCTGAGGAAGATGAAACATGTAAATTATACATCGTTGAAAAAATACTGCATCTCTTGCATTTATTGACGTAGAGGAGCCTCATTGTTTACCTTTTTAATATCATTTTTTGTAAGTTGCAATTGCTTGGTTTTCGTGAAATTAGCCTGATCATCTTAAAGGCTTCGGGAATCCCCCCATTGTAGTTAAAAAACTTTAAAAACTAGGGCCCCCAAACAGCTAGAAACGGCCCTGTGTCAGGTCCTTTACCCCTCGATTCCACCGGGTCCGTCTGCGTCGCGTCACGGCTGCGCCGCAGTTTTGGTCCGGCCTCCTTTTCAGAAGCGGAGCGTCTTGCCTGCCGGGTCGCAGTTTTTGTTGATTTGGGCATATTTCCTGGACAGGCTACTGTGTAGACAAAGTTAATAATAATTGTAATATTCCAGTTATAAACGACATGAATCAAAGACGTGTTGATCATCATAATTATTCTATATATATAATGTACACAGTGCCTGTGAACCGGAGGAGAACGCTGGCATTTCTCCTCCTACTTGAAAGACTGCGGAGGGATAGAGTCTGCATTAGTTTATTTTGGGGATGGGCCGGACGCTCTGACCGGTCCACTTCCTGCCCGGCGCTATGCAACGCCTTGCGTCGCATCAAAAATAGACTTGCATCCTATTTTTAGCGGAGCCCAGCGCCGAGACGCTTCTGGGACGCTTCTGAGCCGTAACTCCGCGCGTCTGGTGGAATAGCACCCATTGACTAGAGTGGCCGCGATATATGCGAACACTACGGCGCAGCCGTAACCAAGCCGTAACACAGCCGTAACACAACCGTAACGCAGCTGTAATGCAGCCGTAACGCAGCCGTAATGCAGCCGTAACGCAGCCGTAACACAACCGTAACGCAGCCGTAACGCAGCCGTAACACAACCGTAACGCAGCCGTAACGCAGCCGTAACGCAGCTGTAACGCGACGCAGACGAACCCAGTGGAATCTAGGGGTTAGTTGTATTACTGCAGTACTTCCCGATGTAGTACTGCAGTACTTCCCGATGTATTACTGCAGTACTTCCCGATGTAGTACTGCAGTACTTCCCGATGTATTACTGCAGTACTTCCCGATGTAGTACTGCAGTACTTCCCGATGTATTACAGTACTTCCCGATGTATTACTGCAGTACTTCCCGATGTATTACTGCAGTACTTCCCGATGTATTACTGCAGTACTTCCCGATGTAGTACTGCAGTACTTCCCGATGTAGTACTGCAGTACTTCCCGATGTATTACTGCAGTACTTCCCGATGTAGTACTGCAGTACTTCCCGATGTATTACAGCAGTACTTCCCGATGTAGTACTGCAGTACTTCCCGATGTAGTACTGCAGTACTTCCCGATGTATTACAGCAGTACTTCCCGATGTAGTACTGCAGTACTTCCCGATGTAGTACTGCAGTACTTCCCGATGTATTACTGCAGTACTTCCCGATGGATTACTGCAGTACTTCCCGATGTATTACTGCAGTACTTCCCGATGGATTACTGCAGTACTTCCCGATGTATTACAGTACTTCCCGATGTATTACTGCAGTACTTCCCGATGTATTACTGCAGTACTCCCCGATGTAGTACTGCAGTACTTCCCGATGTAGTACTGCAGTACTTCCCGATGTATTACAGCAGTACTTCCCGATGTATTACAGCAGTACTTCCCGATGTAGTACTGCAGTACTTCCCGATGTATTACAGCAGTACTTCCCGATGTAGTACTGCAGTACTTCCCGATGTAGTACTGCAGTACTTCCCGATGTATTACTGCAGTACTTCCCGATGTATTACTGCAGTACTTCCCGATGTATTACAGTACTTCCCGATGTATTACTGCAGTACTTCCCGATGGATTACTGCAGTACTTCCCGATGGATTACTGCAGTACTTCCCGATGTATTACTGCAGTACTTCCCGATGTATTACAGTACTTCCCGATGTATTACTGCAGTACTTCCCGATGTATTACTGCAGTACTTCCCGATGGATTACTGCAGTACTTCCCGATGTATTACTGCAGTACTTCCCGATGGATTACTGCAGTACTTCCCGATGTATTGTCTGGATTCTAATCTGTCCTGTTCTTCCTTTAGTTTAGGATCCGATGTTTGCTGCATCCTGCGTCTCTCTGGACCGCTCAAGCAGCAGTACGCTGAGGTGAGACAGCTGATAACCTGCTGAGTCAGGCTGGTTCTGATGGTTCTGCTGAGTCAGGCTGGTTCTGATGGTTCTGCTGAGTCAGGCTGGTTCTGATGGTTCTGCTGAGTCAGGCTGGTTCTGATGGTTCTGATGGTTCTGCAGGAACATGGTCTGGACCTGCAGCAGCTGCTGGGCCCGGGTCCTTACAAGGAGCAGTATCGGGCCGATATGATTCGCTGGGGAGAAACTCGGCGCCATGACGACCCCGGATTCTTCTGTCGCCTAGCAACCAGAGAAGCTTGCCAACCTGTCTGGGTACGTCCCTGTGATGTCACTCAATTATTTGTTGTGTTAACGCTCTCTGATTGGTCAGTTGACCCTCTCTGCTCTCTGGTTGGTCAGTTGACCCTCTCTGCTCTCTGATTGGTCAGTTTACCCTCTCTGCTCTCTGGTTGGTCAGTTGACCCTCTCTGCTCTCTGGTTGGTCAGTTGACCCTCTCTGCTCTCTGGTTGGTCAGTTGATCCTCTCTGCTCTCTGATTGGTCAGTTGACCCTCTCTGCTCTCTGGTTGGTCAGTTGACCCTCTCTGCTCTCTGGTTGGTCAGTTGACCCTCTCTGCTCTCTGGTTGGTCAGTTGATCCTCTCTGCTCTCTGATTGGTCAGTTGACCCTCTCTGCTCTCTGGTTGGTCAGTTGATCCTCTCTGCTCTCTGATTGGTCAGTTGACCCTCTCTGCTCTCTGATTGGTCAGGTGGTGAGTGATGCCCGCCGTCAGACTGATCTTCAGTTTTTCTGCTCGGAGTTTCCTCGACAGACTCAAAGTGTCCGAGTTCAAAGTTCAGAAAAAACACGGAAACAGAGGGGGTGGAGCTTCAGCACAGGTAAGATCACCTGACCGTGCATCTGTCTGTCTGCTTACCTGTCTGTCTGTGTGTCTAACTGTCTGTGTGTGTATCTGTCTGTCTCTCAGGTGTGGATGATGCAGAGTCAGAATGCGGGTTGGACAGTGGAGTTGAATTTGATTGGATCATCACTAACGAGGCCGATGCCCCCTCATTAGACGAGCAGCTGCAGCCAATCCTGAAGCTGGCTGAGGAGGCGGTGACATCATCCCGTAGCAGACCTCCAGATGACCCTGTACTGGTTCTGTAGGGAACCTTCCTGATGATGTAACAGATGTTTATGGGGTCTGTAGGGAACCTTCCTGATGGTGTAACAAATGTTTATGGGGTCTGTAGGGAACCTTCCTGATGGTGTAACGAATGTTTATGGGGTCTGTAGGGAACCTTCCTGATGGTGTAACAAATGTTTATGGGGTCTGTAGGGAACCTTCCTGATGGTGTAACAGATGTTTATGGGGTCTGTAGGGAACCTTCCTGATGGTGTAACAGATGTTTATGGGGTCTGTAGGGAACCTTCCTGATGGTGTAACAGATGTTTATGGGGTCTGTAGGGAACCTTCCTGATGGTGTAACAGATGTTTATGGGGTCTGTAGGGAACCTTCCTGATGGTGTAACAGATGTTTATGGGGTCTGTAGGGAACCTTCCTGATGGTGTAACAGATGTTTATGGGGTCTGTAGGGAACCTTCCTGATGGTGTAACAGATGTTTATGGGGTCTGTAGGGAACCTTCCTGATGGTGTAACAGATGTTTATGGGGTCTGTAGGGAACCTTCCTGATGGTGTAACAGATGTTTATGGGGTCTGTAGGGAACCTTCCTGATGGTGTATCAGATGTTTATGGGGTCTGTAGGGAACCTTCCTGATGGTGTAACAAAGACGTAATAAAATCGAGGCGCTTTGACAGACCAGTGCTTTTATTTTAGAAAATCCTGTCATGATTTATTACAATGA
>CM053258.1:26399-91399 GCA_028583405.1 Pogonophryne albipinna
CACACACACACACACACACACACACACACACACACACACACACACACACACACACACACACACACACACACACACACACACACACACACACACACACACACACACACACACACACACACACACACACACACACACACACACACACACACACACACACACACACACACACACACCAGCTGATACCACTCTTCCACATCCATACCAACACACCTACATCATATGAGTTGCATACATGTATTCCAATGGCTGTCAGGGCCCCATTATACAACAGGCAAAGAAACCAAGAAATGACAAGCATGTAATTCAATGGTAAAATGTCACATCTGGTCATATACAGTCAAAAGGACACATTTAACTATTTTCCTCCAATATAAAACCCTGACATTACAAAATGCATGATTTTATACCGGTATGGCGGAGAGATCAAAAGATGTGGTTATAATGGGAGTGGATGGGACACGAGTGGCTAATGTGTGACTTTTTTGTTTAATCTGATTCTGTGCAAAAACTAATAATCCACCAAAATAAATGTTGTTGCTAATCTTTGACATATCCAAGACTGTGATAAAAAAAAAGCCGACCCCCCCAACATTCATTATATGGAAAATAACTGCCTTTTTGTGCATGTTTTTCATAGAAAACGCAAATTCATGTTTTCAAACTGGCAGTTCAAGGGTTAAAATCCTGAACATAAGTTAACATTTGGTATTTTTGATCAGGACTGAAGTTGATTGAAAGATTTAACCCCAAACAGTTTTAAAAAATATTAATCTGTTGTCATTTTAGAGCAGTTTTTGGAAGTGGACATTTTTGTCCCGAATGACTAATGTGTGACTTTTTTGTTCAATCTGATTTTGTGCAAAAACTAATAATGCAAAAAAATCCATTTTGTTGTTAATCTTTGACATATCCAAGACTGTGATAAAAAAAAGAGCCAGTCCCCAGATATGTATTTTTTGGAAAATAACTCATTTTCTCTGTTTTCATCATGAAAAAAACCAGCGGTTTCATGTATTCAAAATGGCATTTAAAGGGTTAAAATCCTGAAAATGATTACATTTTTAATATTTTCTATTAGGGCGGAAGTTGCTTTAAAGATTGAACCCAAAAAAGTTGTGAAAAAAACCTTTTAATATAATGTTTTTATCAAAGTCTTTTGCAGTGGACATTTTTGTCTCGAATGACTAATTTGCGTAGTCCAATCGAATGATAACGGAGGGTTAAGAAGATAATATTTGTTTTAAAGAATTCAAAGCAATAAACAACAGCAACAGGCTCTGTAACCAAGGCAACGTCTGCCTAACATGTATGTTAACAGATAAGATAGCTGTTCACACTATGTCTATTTTCTACTTTTTGTAATGCTATTTTATTTCTATTTAAGATGTTTACATTTTCGATTGTTTAATTCTAGTCTTTTAACTGTCTAATGTACAATGCCTTGTCTTTTGCTGCTGCATCGTAAACATTTCCCCAATTGGTATCAATAAAGTACTTCTTATTTTATCTTATTCCTCAAATATTAGCACATTTTACTTAAAAAAAATAAAACACATTGATGTGACTACATACACATATTGATATGTTGTATAAATATTGCAAATCAAAACCTTTATTGACCACTAATTACCAAAAATTGCATTTCTATCCTGTTATTAATGCATTCAAATCGTGATTCAAATGGCCCGCCACGAACTTCCGGGAACTTTCTGAGTCTCTCTGAACCACGTGACGATGAAGCATTTTGGACTTCCGCTGTCGCAACTCTTCTCTCTACTGGACCAGCCAATCAGATTGACCTTCTCGAGTTCTCCGATTGGTTGGTTTTGTGGCACATTTGTAACACTGTGACAACTTGAGCGAGCGCAGGCAAAGCTGAGCGCGCACAGGCTGGAGAGGTCGAGCGAGCGAGGGAGAGAGAGCGCGTGCAGCGGTCTGCTTGGGCACGGAGCAGGAGTTTTATGAGAGAAAATATATTTCTCTGTGCTCAAAAATGTTCAAGTGCGCGCTCAATCGCATTTTCTATGCTCAACATGTTTCATTGCGTGCTCAGGATAGAGGCACAAATATAACGCCATATCCTTTCAGGCCCCTCACCATTTGGAGCGTAGGGCAGAATTAGGAGGGAGTTCCGTCTCGTAGCGTTTGTGCACTGTTTTGAAATGGCGCTCCTAAATGACCCTTCTTCGATAAAGCCACGCTCGCATTGCAGATGAGAGACAGATGAGACAGATGAGACAGATGAGAGACAGATGAGAGACAGATGAGAGACAGATGAGACAGATGGACTTTGAATTGGAATAGATACACAAATAATCATCCTCCCACTCGGAGTGAAAATTATATATTTTGGGCTTTTTGGCTTCTGCCATAATTGCGGTCTTGTGTGTGAGCGGACTGTCACTCCTGTTGCCACGGACAACATCAGCTAACTAGTGCCCACTGCCCACCAGCCACGCCCCGACACATGGGGTCACGCCGGCCAATCACAAAGCTTTAATGCGTTCAAGTGCATTATTCTGGCACGGGAAGATTCTGTTATAGGACATTAACGATAAAACAGAATATTGTTGTCGACTGGTTGGGCACCCCTGGTCTAAACTGTGATTAGGGATGAGTCTAAACTGTGATCAGGGATGAGTCTAAACTGTGATCAGGGATGAGTCTAAACTGTGATCAGGGATGAGTCTAAACTGTGATTAGGGATGAGTCTAAACTGTGATCAGGGATGAGTCTAAACTGTGATCAGGGATGAGTCTAAACTGTGATTAGGGATGAGTCTAAACTGTGATCAGGGATGAGTCTAAACTGTGATTCAAGGATGAGTCTAAACTGTGATTAGGGATGAGTCTAAACTGTGATTAGGGATGAGTCTAAACTGTGATTAGGGATGAGTCTAAACTGTGATCAGGGATGAGTCTAAACTGTGATTAGGGATGAGTCTAAACTGTGATCAGGGATGAGTCTAAACTGTGATTAGGGATGAGTCTAAACTGTGATTAGGGATGAGTCTAAACTGTGATTAGGGATGAGTCTAAACTGTGATCAGGGATGAGTCTAAACTGTGATTAGGGATGAGTCTAAACTGTGATTAGGGATGAGTCTAAACTGTGATTAGGGATGAGTCTAAACTGTGATTAGGGATGAGTCTAAACTGTGATTAGGGATGAGTCTAAACTGTGATTAGGGATGAGTCTAAACTGTGATTAGGGATGAGTCTAAACTGTGATTAGGGATGAGTCTAAACTGTGATTAGGGATGAGTCTAAACTGTGATTAGGGTTGAGTCTAAACTGTGATTAGGGATGAGTCTAAACTGTGATTAGGGATGAGTCTAAACTGTGATCAGGGATGAGTCTAAACTGTGATTAGGGATGAGTCTAAACTGTGATTAGGGATGAGTCTAAACTGTGATTAGGGATGAGTCTAAACTGTGATTAGGGTTGAGTCTAAACTGTGATTAGGGATGAGTCTAAACTGTGATTAGGGATGAGTCTAAACTGTGATTAGGGTTGAGTCTAAACTGTGATTAGGGATGAGTCTAAACTGTGATTAGGGATGAGTCTAAACTGTGATTAGGGATGAGTCTAAACTGTGATTAGGGATGAGTCTAAACTGTGATCAGGGATGAGTCTAAACTGTGATTAGGGATGAGTCTAAACTGTGATTAGGGATGAGTCTAAACTGTGATTAGGGATGAGTCTAAACTGTGATTAGGGATGAGTCTAAACTGTGATTAGGGTTGAGTCTAAACTGTGATTAGGGATGAGTCTAAACTGTGATTAGGGATGAGTCTAAACTGTGATTAGGGATGAGTCTAAACTGTGATTAGGGATGAGTCTAAACTGTGATTAGGGATGAGTCTAAACTGTGATCAGGGATGAGTGGAACTCACAGCTCCGGACATCCAGGTGGCGAACTCGCTGCTCATGTACGCCGCCAGGTTAGCGATCTCTCCGGGCATCCCGAGGCGGCCCGTGGGGATCCGACCGATCATCGCCTTCTCGAAGGCTCCGGTGGGGTCCAGGCGGCTGAAGGCCCCCTGATCACAGCAAACAGACACAGCTGGTAAACAACAAACAACAGACATAGCCGGTAAACAACAGAGACAGAGGGGTACCTTGGTTCTGATTGGTCCGGGCTGAATTATGTTGAACCGGTGGCCATAGCGACCCCACTCCGCCGCCAAAGACCTGACACACATAACAACAATGTTACCATGGCAACACGTCAGGAATGATCAGCCGGAAGGTTAAAGGTCAAACTGACTTGTAGAGCGCCTCGACTCCCGCCTTGGCCGAGGCGCTGGGAGCCACGAAGCCGGATCCGGACTCTGCGTAGATGGTGGTGATGGCCAGGAAGGAGGCGCCCTTCTGGTTCTGGATCAGCCTGCGACCCAGCTCCAGGGTCACGAAGGCGGTTCCGTTCAGAACGATGTCAGTGATGCTCTTCCAGCCGTTAGGCGTCAGACGTTCTGATGGACACACAAAGTTTCCTGCTGCGTTGTTGATTACCACCTGTGGGCCAATCAGGACACAGGATCACTGTGATGTCATCGACAGGGACTGAGGGTCCTCACTGTGTGTGTGTGTGTGTGTGTGGTCTTACATCAGGAAGTCCCGTCAGAGCCTCGACCTGGTCCACACATCGAGACACGGCGTCCGGGTCTTTGACGTCACACTGCACCGCATGGACCTGAGGGGGGGGGGGGGGGGGGGCAGGAAGTGGGAACATCTGAGGTGTGTTTCTCTGTGGGGGGGGGCAGGAAGTGGGAACATCTGAGGTGTGTTTCTCTGTGGGGGGGGCAGGAAGTGGGAACAGCTGAGGTGTGTTTCTCTGTGGGGGGGAATTAGTCCACTTCAGACTAGTTCTGATTAGGGTTTTGATTCTGGTTAATGTTCTGGTTAATGTTCTGGTTAATGTTCTGGTTAAGGTTCTGGTTAAGGTTCTGGTTAAGGTTAATGTTCTGGTTAAGGTTCTTGTTAAGGTTCTTGTTAAAGGTAGGGTATGTAAGTTTGAGAAACCGGCTCAAGATCGCTAGAATTTGAAAATACATGACCGGAGAAAATCTGCCCCTTCCTCACAGAGCCCCTCCTCCAACACACACAAACGCGCACATGACCAATGAGGGCACGAGATAAGTTTGTGCACTGATGGAAGGCTGACAGGCAGGTAGGCCATCCAGTTATTTTAGCCGGGCTAAAATGATTGGTCGTGCTTTTTACAGTACTACGGCTTCCACAGATGACATTTTTGTATGGATTTTTTGTCAAAGCACTTCAGATATTCATTGCTATCGGGATGTTAAGAGCATTCCATGGAATATAACAAAAAGTGTATCTCGAGCCGATTTCTCAAACTTACCTACCCTACCTTTAAGGTTCTGGTTAATGTTCTGGTTAATGTTCTACTTCTGGTTCAGGTGAATGTTCAGGTTCTGGTTCTCACCTTGTTCCCGGTCTGGCTGCTGATCTCCTCGGCTGTTTGCTTCAGAACGTCTAACTTCCTGAAACATGAAAGATATATTTTCATCATGGTGACGAAGATCGTTTCTCTGAAGAGTTCTGAGAGCATCAGTTAAAAACATTAATAAACATCAATTAAAACCCTAACAAACACCCATTAACCTGTTTAGACCCAAGCCTGTTTTTCAGGTCTCAGGCTCGAAAATGACATTCCCACAACAAATGACAATAACTTCCCTTCTAAAAGGGGTAAATTAATAATCTTTTTTCTCAAAGCAATGATAAACCTGGGAGTTGGATGTAGAAGAATCAGAAGCAATAAAGATGTTTTTTATTTTAAAGAAAATTCAGATTGAACATAGTAAAAAAAAAGAACATTACTTATAGTTACTTTCCCTCTGCCAAGGACAAGCGGCAAGAGGAATCAAAACAGGAGAAAGACACAACACATCGCGCAGAAAACACTGAAGAAGTATCACTGCACCCGCCTGAGGAATGTTCTGATTATGGGAGACCTATGACACAAATGGAGGAGTCTCCACTGCCCGTCACCCTCCCTGTCAACGCCTTTGAGGATACTCTTCATTCATCCCCCAGCTCTCTCTACTCTCCGCTCACCCTTTCACCCTCGCCCACCCCCCTGGAGTTCGATGACCACATGAAGGCGACACGCAGGATTGGCAGCATGTCCTTTACCCCCGCCCCTCAACGACGCCCACCAAAATCACCGAAGCAGAGATGCGCACCATCTCCCCCGGCTTACAGTGTAGCCCTCACCCTGGCCTCCTATGAGAGGAGCAGGGTGGTGGATCCTCCCTCCCCTTCAAAGCCTGATAGGGATGTGTGTGTACAAATCGCTGCAAACTGATATCTGCTGGGTCCAGGCTCAAGGGCGTATGGCACTCTCAACTCTTTCAAGGACATGCCGGGGCCCTCACTGCCTGTAGCTTTGCCGATATCTGTGTTGATAGGTAATAGATTAAGAGCGGTGAATCATCTTAGATACAGGAAGCGCTCAAACGTTTGTGTGAGTTTATCTAATTTAGCAGTGATTCCATGTCAGCCACAGCTTGTTACAAAAAACCTGACTGGTGGTGTGTTTAACAAACTTAAACTAGCTTTATTAAATGTCAGGTCTTTGGCAGGAAAAACATTTTTAATCAATGATTTTATCACTGAGCACAATCTCGATTTTATGTTTTTAACAGAAACTTGGATTGAACAAAATAACAGTGCAGCTGTTCTTATCGAATCAACCCCTCCCAACTTTAGTTTTATGAGTCAGGAAAGAATGCATAAGAAAGGGGGTGGAGTTGCTATTCTGTTCAATGATTCCCTTCAATACAGGAAGACATCTTATGGGAACTTTGCTTCTTTTGAATATGTGGCCCTTCAGCTGAAATGCTCCTCTCGAGCTCTGTTCCTAAATATCTAGAGACCACCCAAATACTGTGCAAGCTTTTTTGATGATTTTACCGAACTGCTGTCTATAGTGTGTATTGACTTTGACCGTCTAGTCATTGTTGGTGATTTTAACATCCATGTTGACAACCCCCAGGACAGAGGGGCAAAAGAACTGTTTTGTGTTCTTGATAGCTATGGACTGACTCAGCATGTGACGGAGCCCACGCACAATAAGGGGCACACTCTGGACTTAATTATCTCAAAGGGTCTGAATATCTCTACGGTTGTGGTGACTGATGTTGCACTCTCTGACCATTCCTGTGTTTTCTTTGAGAGCTCTATTTCTGTTCACAAAAATGTTCAGAAAGAGGTAACCACAAAGCGATATTTAACTGAAAACGCTAGGGAAATGTTTACTCAGAATTTTTCTTCCACACTTGCCCCTGCTAACATCTCAGTAAATGAGCTAGTAAATCATTTTAATTCAAAAATTAAAAATGTTATAGATGCCATTGCTCCAACTAAGGTAAAGGAAGTGTTTGTTAAGAAAATATCTCCATGGAGAAAGGCCATGACCGTGAGAACAGAAAAAAGAGAATGTCGAAAAGCTGAACGCAGGTGGCGAAAAACAAATCTCCAGGTTCACTTTGAAATCTATAAAGAGAGACTTGGCCTTTATAATTTGGAATTGAAAAACGCACGACAATCGTTCTTCTCTGACATCATTACCAAAAACAAAAACAACGCACGTGCCTTATTTGCTACCGTCGACAGACTAACTAACCCCCCAGTGTCAGTAGCCTCTGAATTTCTATCCAACAGGGCGTGCAATGATTTTGCCTCCTTCTTCACTGACAAAATTCAGAAAATCAGACAAGCAGTCAGTGCCTCTGCATCAGGAAGAGCAAATGTGTTGTCTCTGTGTCCACTTAACATCAATTCAAACACCATGACACAATTCCATCAGATTAATGATAAAAACCTAGAGGACATTATTCAACTTCTGAAATCCACCTCCTGCTGCCTTGATATTATTCCAACAGGATTTTTCAAAGATGTTTTTCCTTGCATGGCCTCAGATCTACTTCATCTAGTAAACAAATCTCTTCACTCAGGTATTTTTCCACAGGCCCTGAAAACTGCAGTCATTAAACCGCTCTTAAAAAAGAATAATCTAGATGCTTCAGTAATGAACAATTACAGGCCCATATCAAACCTCCCATTTCTCGGTAAAATCATTGAAAAAGTTGTTTTTCAACAGTTGAGTAATTTTTTGCATTTAAATAACTGTTTGGATGTGTTCCAGTCAGGCTTTCGTCCAAACCACAGCACTGAGACTGCTCTTGTAAAGGTCTTTAATGACATCCACTTAAACACAGACAGTGGCAGAACTTCAGTGTTAGTATTATTAGATCTCAGTGCTGCGTTTGACACTGTTGACCACAACATATTACTAGACCGACTGGAAAACTGGGTGGGACTTTCGGAAACAGTTCTAAATTGGTTTGAATCCTACTTAAAGGACAGAAACAACTTTGTTTCTATAGGTAAATACACATCTGAGTTGACAAATATGACATGTGGGGTACCTCAAGGCTCCATCTTGGGGCCTCTTCTCTTTAACGTCTACATGCTACCACTGGCTCAGATAATGAAGAACAACAAAATAAGTTACCATAGCTATGCGGATGACACACAAATTTATGTAACAATTGCACCAGGAGACTATGCTCCAATTCAAACACTGAGTAAGTGCATTGAACAAATCAATGACTGGATGTGTCAGAACTTTCTCCAATTAAACAAAGATAAAACTGAGGTAATGGTTTTTGGAGCCAAGGCAGAACGTTTAAAAGTTAGCGCTGAGCTTCAGTCTGCAATGTTCAAAACAACAGATAAAGCCAGAAATCTAGGTGTAGTCATGGACTCTGACCTGAGTTTCAACAGTCATATTAAAACAGTTACTAAATCAGCCTACTATCACCTAAAGAATATATCTAGGGTTAAAAGACTAATGTCACAGCAGGATTTGGAAAAACTTGTCCATGCTTTTATCTTCAGTAGACTCGACTACTGTAATGGTGTCTTCACAGGTCTCACTAAAAAATCTATTAGAAAGCTGCAGCTGATTCAGAACGCCGCTGCTCGAGTCCTCACTAACACTAAGAAAGTGGATCACATCACTCCTGTTCTGAAGTCTTTACACTGGCTTCCTGTGTGTCAAAGAATAGATTTCTAAATACTGCTGCTGGTTTATAAAGCACTGAATGGTTTAGGCCCAAAATACATTTCTGACCTCCTGCTAAATTATGAACCATCCAGATCTCTCAGGTCTTCAGGGACTGGTCAGCTTTCTGTGCCCAGAGTCAGAACTAAACATGGAGAAGCAGCGTTTAGTTATTATGCTCCAAATATCTGGAACAAACTCCCAGAAACCTGCAGGTCCGCTGCAACTCTGACTACTTTTAAATGCAGGCTGAAGACTTTTCTTTTTGTCGCTGCTTTTAATTGAACTATTCACATCTTAGACTGCACTGTAACTTTTATCCATGTATTTTTTTCTTTTAATATTTCTTTTATTAGCTTTTCTTTTTAATGACTGTTTTTAAATGCCATTTTCTTAATGTCTTTCGTTTTTTGTAAAGCACTTTGAATTGCCTTGTGTTGAAAAGTGCTATATAAATAAACTTGCCTTGCCTTGCCTTGCCTATAGTGAAAACCACCCTTGGATGATGGGTTAGTAGACTAAAAGCTTTAGGAATCCAAAGTACAACATATAATAAGTACCCTGTATCAAGATCGATGCAAAACAAGTGACATTTAACCTTTTTAGACAGATTTAGAAAAAAAAAACCGCCTCTGGGGTCATTTGGGTGGAAATGGGCGTTTTTGCCATTTCTCTGGAACCCATTGGTCGATTTTGATGATTGACATCTCTTTTTAACCGTTCGAGCCAATAGAATCAACAGGGTTCTTACACCTTTTCCAAAGTCAAATTCAAGCACTTTTCAAGCATTTTCAAGGTGCATTTTCCAGCTTTTCAAGCATCTTACAGCTGTTGTAAATTACATATTTATATACACATACTCAAATGATTATTTCCCTACCTCACATTAAATCAGATGTTCTTTATTCTATAAACAACCAAATGTGTGTTTCGTGATAGCCTTCTACACGAGGAGGAACAATCAAAGAAAAGAAAACTAAGTTTAATATTTCAGAATGAGTGATCTGTACGTAGACTGGGCCTCCCATATAACCTGAGCCGATATAAAACAATCAGCCAAATAACTTTTCAATACATTATTGATTACTATTGTTGAGGTACTTTTAGGTTGGCAGTGAACATAAGTCAGAGGTACATGGTGTACTTCTCCTCCACTACAGTTCAGAGGTACATGGTGTACTTCTACTCACTACAGTTCAGAGGTACATGGTGTACTTCTCCTCCACTACAGTTCAGAGGTACATGGTGTACTTTTCCTCCACTACAGTTCAGAGGTACATGGTGTACTTTTCCTCCACTACAGTTCAGAGGTACATGGTGTACTTCTCCTCTCTACAGTTCAGAGGTACATGGTGTACTTCTACTCTCTACAGTTCAGAGGTACATGGTGTACTTCTACTCTCTACAGTTCAGAGGTACATGGTGTACTTCTACTCACTACAGTTCAGAGGTACATGGTGTACTTCTACTCCACTACAGTTCAGAGGTACATGGTGTACTTCTCCTCCACTCCATGTATTAATACCTTCAGTTACTTCTCAGATCTGGATGAATGATGGTAAATCTAATCAAGTGTTAAATCAGACTGTAGTTCCACCTGGAGTAAATCCACCAGCTACCCTGCAGTCTACAAAGCCATTCAAACTAGCTGCACCTTCACCAGTTTTGAGAACACTTTCATGATCAATCATTATAAAACATATCATATATATTATTCTGAAATGGACCAATCTGCACAACGACTACTTTTACTGTCTTCCACTATATTTTGATGAGAATACTTTTCTACTTTCACTTGAGGAACATTTTGAATGCAGGACTTTTACTGTGACAGAGTATTCCTACACTCTGGTACTTCTACTTCTACTCAAGTACAAGATCTGAGTACTTCTACTTTTACTCAAGTACAAGGTCGGAGTACTTCTAATTTCACTACAAGATCTGAGTACTGTACTTTTACTCAAGTACAAGATCTGAGTACTTCTACTTTTACTCAAGTACAAGGTCGGAGTACTTCTAATTTCACTACAAGATCTGAGTACTGTACTTTTACTCAAGTACAAGGTCTGAGTACTTATTCCACCTCTCGTAGCGTATTAGTCTGAATTGTAGCTACAAAATCAGCAGAGCTGCATAAAAATAGACTCACAATGGTAACAAGTGGAAAATAATATTTACAAATGTGTCCAATGATTTGTAGGTAATGCTACTCAAGACACCTGACTTCTACATCTTCAAAGGAGACTGTGTTCATTCTACAATTACATGGGATTAAAGCAACATGTAGTTTTACTTGTATAATACTTCAATTTTATATAAAAGACAGTTTGTTTTCAAATAAACAAAGTCTTGGCTTTCAGAATATTAAACTTGTTTCGGCAAATTCAGATGATAAATACAACTTTGAAGCTTCGACACACACACACACACACACACACACACACACACACACACACACACACACACACACACACACACACACACACACACACACACACACACACACACACACACACACACACACACACACACACACACACACACACACACACACACACACACACACACACACACACACACACACACACACACACACACACACACACACACACACACACACACACACACACACACACACACACACACACACACACACACACACACAGTCTTCGGGTCAATGTGACTGATTTCGATAGAGCAAGTCACATTTGGTTTAGGCACGAAACATACTACCAGTAGAAATACATTGCTTTCAAAATCACTCTGTGTCGAATCAATAGATTATATTTCGTGACTATAACACGAAATGCCGTGAGAGCTTCATCCTCTGAACACCACAGGATGGCGACTGTAACACACATATTAACATAGACGCTCCTCTGAAATGATTGTCCCCTGCAATTATTATTATCCCTCAATCGAGTTCGCTATTCAGCTTGCTAACGTTAGCTTAAACAAACGTAACATGCAACGTTAGCCTAATCTAAAATGCTCTACTACGGCGTACCTTTCATGTGGCTCGTCAGCGCAGACTCTCCCATCCTTATGTTGCACACTTTGCAGGAGGCTACTCGTGGGCTTGACCCTCGTCTTAGCCATGGCTTGTATTTGTCTTCTGCTAGCCAACGTACACAGTCATCTATCACTCATCAGAATGCCCAGGTCACACGTAACACAAACACGTGCAGGTCGCGCGCATAGCGCGGGAAGGTGCAGCTGTTTCATGTAGAAGCGAAGCAACTCTTTTCTTTTAATCTAAAAAGCGAACTATTCAGTCAGACAGTAATTTATTGTAAAAGTAAAGCATTTACATTTTCAAGCACTTTATCTCAATTTCAAGCACCATTCCCAAAATTCAAGCACTTTCCCAACCTTGAAAACACCACGTCAAATTTCAAGAATTTTCAAGGATTTCAAGCACCCGTACGAACCCTGCATCAAAGGGGAATTTCCACATACACACCAACGTTACCATAGAGAAATGAGAGCTATGCGCACGCAGTTTGCCCAAAGCGAAACCTATCTTCCGCTCTGAAATCTGAAAACTTAAAACTGGGGTATTGCTTATGGGTTATCATCATTTCAAAGGGACACATTGGATTAACCTATGGATTAACCTTCAGCAGCGTTGTTATCGTTTTAATGCCATTGAAAACAACTTTTGATCAGACTAACACCTAAGGTAAGAAATGTGCCGTGGTTAGGTTAGTTAGTTAGTTAGTTAATGCCACGTGTTGTGATGCCTGTTTTTGTTTCTCATGTAGCGAGTTTTGATCATGGAGTGATGATACAGATACCTATCGAATCTGTGTAATCTCACGATGCTAATCGATGGGTTGGATTTGCATTTACGATAAGTAATAAGGGTTTTATACCGTGAGTTCTGTGCTAACGGCGTTAGCATTTTTTCGCTCAGGGCTAATTCATAGGCTCAGCGTTAGTCTTGTGTTTTTGTTTGCTAAAAATGGTTCATATCATCAGTTAGCTGAGTTTCTCCCCGTTACATGGATATGAAACACTCATAGTTTATTAAATATTAAGAAGCCCTCAGACACTGTTGCATGCAGATGTTGTGGTTTCTCCCCCGCCCGCGGGGGAATGGGGCTTAACAGGTTAAAACCCTAATAGAGATGAGTAGAACCTGCTGGCGATGATGCACGTCGCCCCCAGCTGGGACAGCGTTGTGGTCATGGCGCGGCCCAGCCCTGTGCCCCCCCCCGTGATGAAGGCCACCCGGTTGGTGAAACTTCCTGTGGGCAGCATGGGGCCTTCAGCCGGAGGGAAGAACCGAGCCTGGGGGGGGGGGCCGGCCTGGGGAAGGACCCCCGAGCTGTGGATCCATGACTGGAAGAAACCAGAAGAACACAGGAGGTCAGAAATACACCTGAACAGCAGGGTTTCCGTTAGCCGGTAATTACCGGTTTTTAGCTTGTAAAATGTATTAAAGACCGGTAATTTCAAAACCTGCCGGTCAAAATGTCCGGTAATAATTAGGGATGTTCCGATCGATCAGCCGCCGATCATTATCGGCCGATATTCACTCTTAATAGTTTGATTGGTGCTCTCTATAAAGGCCGATCAGGAGAGCCGATCAGATGAGGCAAAATACATGAGACTTCTCTCTGTGCGCGGCGAAAAGAAGCTAGCCACGATGACGTCACACTTCAACCAAACTTTATCCATACAGCCCACCACGATGACATCACACTTCAACCAAACTTTATCCATACAGCCCACCACGATGACATCACACTTCAACCAAACTTTATCCATACAGCACACCACGATGACATCACACTTCAATCAAACTTTATCCATACAGCCCACCACGATGACATCACACTTCAACCAAACTTTATCCATACAGCCCACCACGATGACATCACACTTCAACCAAACTTTATCCATACAGCCCAGCACGATGACATCACACTTCAACCAAACTTTATCCATACAGCCCACCACGATGACATCACACTTCAATCAAACTTTATCCATACAGCCCACCATGATGACATCACACTTCAATCAAACTTTATCCATACAGCCCACCACGATGACATCACACTTCAACCAAACTTTATCCATACAGCCCACCACGATGACATCACACTTCAATCAAACTTTATCCATACAGCCCACCACGATGACATCACACTTCAACCAAACTTTATCCATACAGCCCACCACGATGACATCACACTTCAATCAAACTTTATCCATACAGCCCACCACGATGACATCACACTTCAACCAAACTTTATACATACAGCCCACCACGATGACATCACACTTCAATCAAACTTTATCCATACAGCCCACCACGATGACATCACACTTCAATCAAACTTTATCCATACAGCCCACCACGATGACATCACACTTCAACCAAACTTTATCCATACAGCCCACCACGATGACATCACACTTCAATCAAACTTTATCCATACAGCCCACCACGATGACATCACACTTCAATCAAACTTTATCCATACAGCCCACCACGAAGACATCACACTTCAACCAAACTTTATCCATACAGCCCACCACGATGACATCACACTTCAACCAAACTTTATCCATACAGCCCAGCACGATGACATCACACTTCAACCAAACTTTATCCATACAGCCCACCACGATGACATCACACTTCAACCAAACTTTATCCATACAGCCCACCACGATGACATCACACTTCAATCAAACTTTATCCATACAGCCCACCATGATGACATCACACTTCAATCAAACTTTATCCATACAGCCCACCACGATGACATCACACTTCAATCAAACTTTATCCATACAGCCCACCATGATGACATCACACTTCAATCAAACTTTATCCATACAACCCACCACGATGACATCACACTTCAATCAAACTTTATCCATACAGCCCACCACGATGACATCACACTTCAATCAAACTTTATCCATACAGCCCACCACGATGACATCACACTTCAACCAAACTTTATCCATACAGCCCACCATGATGACATCACACTTCAACCAAACTTTATCCATACAGCCCACCACGATGACATCACACTTCAATCAAACTTTATCCATACAGCCCACCATGATGACATCACACTTCAATCAAACTTTATCCATACAGCCCACCACGATGACATCACACTTCAACCAAACTTTATCCATACAGCCCACCACGATGACATCACACTTCAACCAAACTTTATCCATACAGCCCACCACGATGACATCACACTTCAATCAAACTTTATCCATACAGCCCACCACGATGACATCACACTTCAACCAAACTTTATCCATACAGCCCAGCACGATGACATCACACTTCAACCAAACTTTATCCATACAGCCCACCACGATGACATCACACTTCAACCAAACTTTATCCATACAGCCCAGCACGATGACATCACACTTCAACCAAACTTTATCCATACAGCCCACCACGATGACATCACACTTCAATCAAACTTTATCCATACAGCCCACCATGATGACATCACACTTCAATCAAACTTTATCCATACAGCCCACCACGATGACATCACACTTCAACCAAACTTTATCCATACAGCCCACCACGATGACATCACACTTCAACCAAACTTTATCCATACAGCCCAGCACGATGACATCACACTTCAACCAAACTTTATCCATACAGCCCACCACGATGACATCACACTTCAATCAAACTTTATCCATACAGCCCACCATGATGACATCACACTTCAATCAAACTTTATCCATACAGCCCACCACGATGACATCACACTTCAACCAAACTTTATCCATACAACCCACCACGATGACATCACACTTCAATCAAACTTTATCCATACAGCCCACCACGATGACATCACACTTCAATCAAACTTTATCCATACAGCCCACCACGATGACATCACACTTCAACCAAACTTTATCCATACAGCCCACCATGATGACATCACACTTCAACCAAACTTTATCCATACAGCCCACCACGATGACATCACACTTCAATCAAACTTTATCCATACAGCCCACCATGATGACATCACACTTCAATCAAACTTTATCCATACAGCCCACCACGATGACATCACACTTCAACCAAACTTTATCCATACAGCCCACCACGATGACATCACACTTCAACCAAACTTTATCCATACAGCCCACCACGATGACATCACACTTCAATCAAACTTTATCCATACAGCCCACCACGATGACATCACACTTCAACCAAACTTTATCCATACAGCCCACCACGATGACATCACACTTCAATCAAACTTTATCCATCCAGCCCACCACGATGACATCACACTTCAACCAAACTTTATACATACAGCCCACCACGATGACATCACACTTCAATCAAACTTTATCCATACAGCCCACCACGATGACATCACACTTCAATCAAACTTTATCCATACAGCCCACCACGAAGACATCACACTTCAACCAAACTTTATCCATACAGCCCACCACGATGACATCACACTTCAATCAAACTTTATCCATACAGCCCACCACGATGACATCACACTTCAACCAAACTTTATCCATACAGCCCACCACGATGACATCACACTTCAATCAAACTTTATCCATACAGCCCACCATGATGACATCACACTTCAATCAAACTTTATCCATACAGCCCACCACGATGACATCACACTTCAACCAAACTTTATCCATACAGTCCACCATGATGACATCACACTTCAACCAAACTTTATCCATACAGCCCACCACGATGACATCACACTTCAACCAAACTTTATCCATACAGCCCACCACGATGACATCACACTTCAACCAAACTTTATCCATACAGCCCACCACGATGACATCACACTTCAATCAAACTTTATTCATACAGTCCACCACGATGACATCACACTTCAATCAAACTTTATCCATACAGCCCACCACGATGACATCACACTTCAATCAAACTTTATCCATACAGCCCACCACGATGACATCACACTTCAACCAAACTTTATCCATACAGCCCACCACGATGACGTCACACTTCAATCAAACTTTATCCATACAGCCCACCATGATGACATCACACTTCAATCAAACTTTATCCATACAGCCCACCACGATGACATCACACTTCAATCAAACTTTATCCATACAGCCCACCATGATGACATCACACTTCAATCAAACTTTATCCATACAGCCCACCACGATGACATCACACTTCAACCAAACTTTATCCATACAGCCCACCACGATGACGTCACACTTCAATCAAACTTTATCCATACAGCCCACCATGATGACATCACACTTCAATCAAACTTTATCCATACAGCCCACCACGATGACATCACACTTCAATCAAACTTTATCCATACAGCCCACCATGATGACATCACACTTCAATCAAACTTTATCCATACAGCCCACCACGATGACATCACACTTCAATCAAACTTTATCCATACAGCCCACCACGATGACATCACACTTCAACCAAACTTTATCCATACAGCCCACCACGATGACGTCACACTTCAATCAAACTTTATCCATACAGCCCACCATGATGACATCACACTTCAATCAAACTTTATCCATACAGCCCACCACGATGACATCACACTTCAATCAAACTTTATCCATACAGCCCACCATGATGACATCACACTTCAATCAAACTTTATCCATACAGCCCACCACGATGACATCACACTTCAATCAAACTTTATCCATACAGCCCACCACGATGACATCACACTTCAACCAAACTTTATTCATACAGCCCACCACGATGACATCACACTTCAATCAAACTTTATCCATACAGCCCACCACGATGACATCACACTTCAATCAAACTTTATCCATACAGCCCACCACGATGACATCACACTTCAACCAAACTTTATTCATACAGCCCACCACGATGACATCACACTTCAACCAAACTTTATCCATACAGCCCACCACGATGACATCACACTTCAACCAAACTTTATCCATACAGCCCACCATGATGACATCACACTTCAACCAAACTTTATCCATACAGCCCACCACGATGACATCACACTTCAACCAAACTTTATCCATACAGCCCACCATGATGACATCACACTTCAACCAAACTTTATCCATACAGCCCACCACGATGACATCACACTTCAACCAAACTTTATCCATACAGCCCACCACGATGACATCACACTTCAACCAAACTTTATCCATACAGCCCACCACGATGACATCACACTTCAATCAAACTTTATCCATACAGCCCACCACGATGACATCACACTTCAATCAAACTTTATCCATACAGCCCACCATGATGACATCACACTTCAATCAAACTTTATCCATACAGCCCACCACGATGACATCACACTTCAATCAAACTTTATCCATACAGCCCACCATCACAGCCTTCTAGAGTCAGGGTAATTTATTCATGTTTATTAGATTTAATACATATTTTATGGTTTATATTGTTATATTATACATTAAAGATAAAGATATATTCATCCTCTCGTTGTTATATTATACATTATTAAAGATAAAGATATATTTACCCTCTGAGTTTTGAAGGATCTGAAAAGTTTCTCCCTCAGAAACGTCGCGGCCGCCATGTTTTTTCTGAGTGCACGACCTTTGTCCCGGATCCTACCAACAGGGAGAAGAGGGGGGGTAATGGCTGTAACACGTGATCCTCGTCACATTCTGCACTGAAACAGGTTTCTCCCCTTCCTCTGAGCTGCAGTGGTTCAGTCCAGAATGTGCCGAGGATCACGTGTTACCGTAATGACGGTAAAAGGTAGGAGACTTTACCGTGTTTCTCCATGAACCGTCAGACTATCTGTGAAGTCTTCCTGTTTATCCCGACATTACGGTACCGACCGGTGGTCCGACAGCCGAGAGAGAGTTTATCTGTTATTCTTTATATTAACGCTCTCCTGACACTAACCGGAGGTCCCACAGCCGAGAGAGAGTGAGTTTATCTGTTATTCTTTATATTAACGCTCTCCTGACACTAACCGGAGGTCCCACAGCCGATAGAGAGTGAGTTTATCTGTTATTCTTTATATTAACGCTCTCCTGACACTAACCGGAGGTCCCACAGCCGAGAGAGAGAGTGAGTTTATCTGTTATTCTTTATATTAACGCTCTCCTGACACTAACCGGAGGTCCCACAGCCGAGAGAGAGTGAGAGAGAGAGAGAGAGAGAGAGAGAGAGAGAGAGAGAGAGAGAGAGAGAGAGAGAGAGAGAGAGAGAGAGAGAGAGAGAGAGAGAGAGAGAGAGAGAGAGAGAGAGAGAGAGAGAGAGAGAATCTGTTATACGCTCTCCTGACTTAGTTCAGGGTTATTCCTCTCATCCATCTCCTCTGACGTCATCAATCATTTCGGCTCTTAATAACTGCTCTGTGTTTGTTGCTGTTTAGTTTCACAGTTTACCTCATATTTCAGGTTATTATTATCGATGATGATGATGATGATGATGATGATGATGATGATGATGATGATGTAGTATATCCTTCCAGCAGACGGATGGAGGTCTCTGAGCCCAGACTGGTTCTGGTCTTCAGCGGGAAACGGAAGTCCGGGAAGGATTACGTGACGGACCTGATCCAAGACCGGTAACTTGTGACTGTGAAGATTTCCCAATTCTCTAATTTCCCCTCCTCGACTCCTATACTCGAATCCTATCCTTGAATCCTATCCTCGAATCCTATCCTTGCGTCTTAAGGCCCGGACACACCGAGGCGATTTCGTCCGTCGATTGAGGTCTGGCCGTCGATGAGCGTCCTGTCGCCCTACTCAGATTGGTGTGTCTTTTCGGCCGTGCCGACACCTTTCGCTCCTGAGGCTGTCTGCCAAAGAAATCACTCTGATTGGCTGTTCAGCTTAGCGAATCAGTGCATGAGCAGCGAAATGGAAGTGAAGAAGGCACACACAGACGGCTATTATTTTTCATTTTCCAGTACCGCACTAAACATGTTTTCGATAAGTCGTTATGTGAAACCGTCTGTGATGGACGAGAGTGAAAATGGAACACACGCTATTTGTTGTTTGTTTACGTGAGACGTGACAGGGCTCGACATTATAAATGGCCCGCTGGCCCGGAAGCACTATTTAGACACCCCGGGCCAGCATAACGTACTTTCCACTTGCCCGCTCGGGCCACTAAAAATATTGCTTTCAAAAAAATGTCCTGTGGTATTGGTATTTTGACTAGCAATTTAGTTAAATTGTTTCGTTTATCAACGCTACAACATAGCATTCCGTGAGTCGGTTGTCGTTGTTGGGTGAAAAGCAAACAGCTGTTTGCTGCGGAGCACAGCGCGAGCAGGCTCCCGTGAGCGGGAGCGCGCTCCTTCACCACAGACTATCGCGCCACCTAACCATTCGCCAAAATGTTTTTAATAGCAGCGGTAGCCGGGCAAAAAACAATCTTCAAATAAAAGGAAGTCACCGGAGGAGTTAAAGAAGAGTGACAGGGAGCATGAGAAGAAGAGGGAGAGGAAGTTTCAGCCAGCTTGATCGATGGAGTTGGCTTCTAGTGGTGCAGTGACGCGTCCTAAAACCCTTTATAATCTATCGATTAGATTTATGATTCTAACATGATAAAAGTAGGGTAGACATGTGGAGATTATCCGGCTGAACAAAACGTGCATTTATCAAACAGGTTCGTTTTCCACAGACCTTATTTCAGCTATTTTCCAAAACCCTGTGGAGAAATCGCATTGCTTTTTGTCGAGGGAACCAGCAGCTTACTTCCTGGTTTTATGACGCGTCACTGCACCTCTCAATATGATGCCAATATAAACAAGGTCTTCTGTCGGCTCTGTACATCAATGCCGACCTATGCTGACAAGTAAGTGAAGAGTAGACAATATAAAGGTATTGGCGAAATGTCCCAGCAGTTTAGGATAATGAAGGTTCTAATCAAATCAATTACATAGCCATTACATGTCTAACTCCTAATGACAGGAAGGCAGAAAGTGCATTATACTAATAATAATACTCATAATAGCAGACATTTTTTAACAATATCATTATTTTTAATAAACCAAATATGAACAATTGAGGAAAATGAGGAAGAACTGATGATTCAAATGTTGTAGTACAAGTAGTAATGTAGTTAGTGCATACATTAGGCTACTATTGCAACAAATGTGTTAATTTTCTTCATTATTAGTCGATTTTTTTTTTGGTGGACTAATACTCCAGGCCAGTGGTTACAATGGTGGGGCCAGTGATAATACAATTCCACCGGCCCGGAGGGCCAGTGGAATTTTACTCTTAATGTCTACCCCTGCGTGAGACGACACAACAGTCGGGTCCGTCGAGACGTGTTCTTTGGTGTCAGATTGGTGTGTCAGGGCAGGGCCATTTCTTCCTATGGGCGGACTATGCAGATGCATAGGGCCCCCGCGGCCACTAGGTGGCCCCCAAGCTGAAAGTTCAGGTTCAGCCTCAATATATTTGCGGAGAATTCAAATTAGCCGTCTTTATTTGTAGACAGCCAAGCCCCCTCCTGTGTTCGGTGAAGCATTATATGCTTACAAATCTAATGTAGGATATAAACACAACTAAACTGCAAAGCTGAGGCTTCTGTTTGTGGGGAAATAAAGTCCAAATCATCGTTGGGCTGTCAGCCAATGAGCGACGTCTGAGGAAGATGAAACATGTAAATTATACATCGTTGAAAAAATACTGCATCTCTTGCATTTATTGACGTAGAGGAGCCTCATTGTTTACCTTTTTAATATCATTTTTTGTAAGTTGCAATTGCTTGGTTTTCGTGAAATTAGCCTGATCATCTTAAAGGCTTCGGGAATCCCCCCATTGTAGTTAAAAAACTTTAAAAACTAGGGCCCCCAAACAGCTAGAAACGGCCCTGTGTCAGGTCCTTTACCCCTCGATTCCACCGGGTCCGTCTGCGTTGCGTCACGGCTGCGCCGCAGTTTTGGTCCGGCCTCCTTTTCAGAAGCGGAGCGTCTTGCCTGCCGGGTCGCAGTTTTTGTTGATTTGGGCATATTTCCTGGACAGGCTACTGTGTAGACAAAGTTAATAATAATTGTAATATTCCAGTTATAAACGACATGAATCAAAGACGTGTTGATCATCATAATTATTCTATATATATAATGTACACAGTGCCTGTGAACCGGAGGAGAACGCTGGCATTTCTCCTCCTACTTGAAAGACTGCGGAGGGATAGAGTCTGCATTAGTTTATTTTGGGGATGGGCCGGACGCTCTGACCGGTCCACTTCCTGCCCGGCGCTATGCAACGCCTTGCGTCGCATCAAAAATAGACTTGCATCCTATTTTTAGCGGAGCCCAGCGCCGAGACGCTTCTGGGACGCTTCTGAGCCGTAACTCCGCGCGTCTGGTGGAATAGCACCCATTGACTAGAGTGGCCGCGATATATGCGAACACTACGGCGCAGCCGTAACCAAGCCGTAACACAGCCGTAACACAACCGTAACGCAGCTGTAATGCAGCCGTAACGCAGCCGTAATGCAGCCGTAACGCAGCCGTAACACAACCGTAACGCAGCCGTAACGCAGCCGTAACACAACCGTAACGCAGCCGTAACGCAGCCGTAACGCAGCTGTAACGCGACGCAGACGAACCCAGTGGAATCTAGGGGTTAGTTGTATTACTGCAGTACTTCCCGATGTAGTACTGCAGTACTTCCCGATGTATTACTGCAGTACTTCCCGATGTAGTACTGCAGTACTTCCCGATGTATTACTGCAGTACTTCCCGATGTAGTACTGCAGTACTTCCCGATGTATTACAGTACTTCCCGATGTATTACTGCAGTACTTCCCGATGTATTACTGCAGTACTTCCCGATGTATTACTGCAGTACTTCCCGATGTAGTACTGCAGTACTTCCCGATGTAGTACTGCAGTACTTCCCGATGTATTACTGCAGTACTTCCCGATGTAGTACTGCAGTACTTCCCGATGTATTACAGCAGTACTTCCCGATGTAGTACTGCAGTACTTCCCGATGTAGTACTGCAGTACTTCCCGATGTATTACAGCAGTACTTCCCGATGTAGTACTGCAGTACTTCCCGATGTAGTACTGCAGTACTTCCCGATGTATTACTGCAGTACTTCCCGATGGATTACTGCAGTACTTCCCGATGTATTACAGTACTTCCCGATGTATTACTGCAGTACTTCCCGATGTATTACTGCAGTACTCCCCGATGTAGTACTGCAGTACTTCCCGATGTAGTACTGCAGTACTTCCCGATGTATTACAGCAGTACTTCCCGATGTATTACAGCAGTACTTCCCGATGTAGTACTGCAGTACTTCCCGATGTATTACAGCAGTACTTCCCGATGTAGTACTGCAGTACTTCCCGATGTAGTACTGCAGTACTTCCCGATGTATTACTGCAGTACTTCCCGATGTATTACTGCAGTACTTCCCGATGTATTACAGTACTTCCCGATGTATTACTGCAGTACTTCCCGATGGATTACTGCAGTACTTCCCGATGGATTACTGCAGTACTTCCCAATGTATTACTGCAGTACTTCCCGATGTATTACAGTACTTCCCGATGTATTACTGCAGTACTTCCCGATGTATTACTGCAGTACTTCCCGATGGATTACTGCAGTACTTCCCGATGTATTACTGCAGTACTTCCCGATGGATTGTCTGGATTCTAATCTGTCCTGTTCTTCCTTTAGTTTAGGATCCGATGTTTGCTGCATCCTGCGTCTCTCTGGACCGCTCAAGCAGCAGTACGCTGAGGTGAGACAGCTGATAACCTGCTGAGTCAGGCTGGTTCTGATGGTTCTGCTGAGTCAGGCTGGTTCTGATGGTTCTGCTGAGTCAGGCTGGTTCTGATGGTTCTGCTGAGTCAGGCTGGTTCTGATGGTTCTGATGGTTCTGCAGGAACATGGTCTGGACCTGCAGCAGCTGCTGGGCCCGGGTCCTTACAAGGAGCAGTATCGGGCCGATATGATTCGCTGGGGAGAAACTCGGCGCCATGACGACCCCGGATTCTTCTGTCGCCTAGCAACCAGAGAAGCTTGCCAACCTGTCTGGGTACGTCCCTGTGATGTCACTCAATTATTTGTTGTGTTAACGCTCTCTGATTGGTCAGTTGACCCTCTCTGCTCTCTGGTTGGTCAGTTGACCCTCTCTGCTCTCTGATTGGTCAGTTTACCCTCTCTGCTCTCTGGTTGGTCAGTTGACCCTCTCTGCTCTCTGGTTGGTCAGTTGACCCTCTCTGCTCTCTGGTTGGTCAGTTGATCCTCTCTGCTCTCTGATTGGTCAGTTGACCCTCTCTGCTCTCTGGTTGGTCAGTTGACCCTCTCTGCTCTCTGGTTGGTCAGTTGACCCTCTCTGCTCTCTGGTTGGTCAGTTGATCCTCTCTGCTCTCTGATTGGTCAGTTGACCCTCTCTGCTCTCTGGTTGGTCAGTTGATCCTCTCTGCTCTCTGATTGGTCAGTTGACCCTCTCTGCTCTCTGATTGGTCAGGTGGTGAGTGATGCCCGCCGTCAGACTGATCTTCAGTTTTTCTGCTCGGAGTTTCCTCGACAGACTCAAAGTGTCCGAGTTCAAAGTTCAGAAAAAACACGGAAACAGAGGGGGTGGAGCTTCAGCACAGGTAAGATCACCTGACCGTGCATCTGTCTGTCTGCTTACCTGTCTGTCTGTGTGTCTAACTGTCTGTGTGTGTATCTGTCTGTCTCTCAGGTGTGGATGATGCAGAGTCAGAATGCGGGTTGGACAGTGGAGTTGAATTTGATTGGATCATCACTAACGAGGCCGATGCCCCCTCATTAGACGAGCAGCTGCAGCCAATCCTGAAGCTGGCTGAGGAGGCGGTGACATCATCCCGTAGCAGACCTCCAGATGACCCTGTACTGGTTCTGTAGGGAACCTTCCTGATGATGTAACAGATGTTTATGGGGTCTGTAGGGAACCTTCCTGATGGTGTAACAAATGTTTATGGGGTCTGTAGGGAACCTTCCTGATGGTGTAACGAATGTTTATGGGGTCTGTAGGGAACCTTCCTGATGGTGTAACAAATGTTTATGGGGTCTGTAGGGAACCTTCCTGATGGTGTAACAGATGTTTATGGGGTCTGTAGGGAACCTTCCTGATGGTGTAACAGATGTTTATGGGGTCTGTAGGGAACCTTCCTGATGGTGTAACAGATGTTTATGGGGTCTGTAGGGAACCTTCCTGATGGTGTAACAGATGTTTATGGGGTCTGTAGGGAACCTTCCTGATGGTGTAACAGATGTTTATGGGGTCTGTAGGGAACCTTCCTGATGGTGTAACAGATGTTTATGGGGTCTGTAGGGAACCTTCCTGATGGTGTAACAAAGACGTAATAAAATCGAGGCGCTTTGACAGACCAGTGCTTTTATTTTAGAAAATCCTGTCATGATTTATTACAATGAGCTGTGACATCACTTCCTGCCCTTTGTTCATCAGGTCTCTGATTGGCCCCCGGACTACCGATAGTGGCAGTGATTGGCTACCTGACACAAAATAATAAACCATCGGCTGACAGGAAGTCAGCTCAAACAACAAGCATTCATTAATTAGTGTGGCAAAATAAAATAACAATTAATTAATTCTTAACGAGGTCACTGTTAATCAACTCCCTTATAGACACAAAGCTCCTCCTCGTCTGGGGGGGGGGGGCTCTGTTAGTGGGGGGGAGGAAGCAGGAATCATTACGAGGGGAGGGGGGGCTTCAGGAATGTGAGGAAGCAGGAATCATTACGAGGGGAGGGGGGGGGCTTCAGGAATGTGAGGAAGCAGGAATCATTACGAGGGGAGGGGGGGCTTCAGGAATGTGAGGAAGCAGGAATCATTACGAGGGGAGGGGGGGCTTCAGGAATGTGAGGAAGCAGGAATCATTACGAGGGGAGGTGGGGCTTCAGGAATGTGAGGAAGCAGGAATCATTACGAGGGGAGGGGGGGCTTCAGGAATGTGAGGAAGCAGGAATCATTACGAGGGGAGGTGGGGCTTCAGGAATGTGAGGAAGCAGGAATCATTACGAGGGGAGGTGGGGCTTCAGGAATGTGAGGAAGCAGGAATCATTACGAGGGGAGGGGGGGCTTCAGGAATGTGAGGAAGCAGGAATCATTACGAGGGGAGGGGGGGCTTCAGGAATGTGAGGAAGCAGGAATCATTACGAGGGGAGGGGGGGCTTCAGGAATGTGAGGAAGCAGGAATCATTACGAGGGGGGAGGGGGTTTGGCCCTGAACGCCACCTGTCAGGTAGCAGGAGGGTGGTTCAGTTAGTGGGGGGGGGGTGGTTCAGCATGAGTTGAGCTCCTCCATGGTCTGGTCCAGAGTCGCCTGCAGCTCCATGTTGGCGTTCCTGGCTGCAGTCAAAGAGCCTGAAACAAAACCACACACACCAGTATGAGTACATAACACACACTCACACAAGTATGAGTGAATCTCACACACACACACACACACACAGTACACACACATAATGATCAGTAAGTATGACCCAGCAGAAACTGTCTCACCCTCCTGGCTGTCGATGGTTCGTTCCAGTCGGGAAACCGTTCGCTCTCCAGCCTCCGCTCTGCTCTCTGCCTGCAGGAGGTCAAAGGTTAGACAGGAGGTCAGCAGGTAAACAGGAGGTCAGGTGAACAGGAAGTCAGGTGAACAGGAAGTCAGGTCAACAGGAAGTCAGGTAAACAGGAGGTCAGCAGGTAAACAGGAGGTCAGGTAAACAGGAGGTCAGGTGAACAGGAAGTCAGGTCAACAGGAAGTCAGGTAAACAGGAGGTCAGGTGAACAGGAGGAGGTCAGGTGAACAGGAAGTCAGGTGAACAGGAAGTCAGGTGAACAGGAGGTCAGGTGAACAGGAGGTCAGGTGAACAGGAGGTCAGGTGAACAGGAAGTCAGGTGAACAGGAAGTCAGGTGAACAGGAAGTCAGGTGAATAGGAGGTCAGGTGAACAGGAAGTCAGGTGAACAGGAGGTCAGGTGAACAGGAAGTCAGGTGAACAGGAAGTCAGGTAAACAGGAAGTCAGGTAAACATGAAGTCAGGTAAACAGGAAGTCAGGTGAACAGGAAGTCAGGTAAAAATGAGGTCAGGTAAACAGGAAGTCAGGTGAACAGGAGGTCAGGTGAACAGGAAGTCAGGTGAACAGGAGGTCAGGTGAACAGGAAGTCAGGTGAACAGGAAGTCAGGTAAACAGGAGGTCAGGTGAACAGGAAGTCAGGTGAACAGGAAGTCAGGTGAACAGGAAGTCAGGTAAACAGGAGGTCAGGTGAACAGGAGGTCAGGTGAACAGGAAGTCCGGTGAACAGGAAATCAGGTGAACAGCAGGTCAGGTGAACAGGAAGTCAGGTAAACAGGAAGTCAGGTAAACAGGAGGTCAGGTGAACAGGAAGTCAGGTGAACAGGAAGTCAGGTGAACAGGAGGTCAGGTGAACAGGAAGTGTGTTGAGGGCCCCGTCTCAGGTCGGTTAAATGGATTCCTTGCGTCCCTCACTTGCGTCCTTTCCCTGCGACTAGTCCCTCCCACCAGGGAAGCATGGAGAGACGCAAGGAAACCACGAGAAGCAGGAAATGAGTTTTAAGAGCAATGGGACGTCCTTTCCTCCGGAGCGTCACGTGAAGCGACGTCCGTTTGTGATGACACCGCACAGCTGATCGTCTGACAGCAGCTCTGTCCCTGTTATTTCCACCCCCCCCCCCCCGCCTCTGTTAGTACACATTTACTGACACACACATGTGTATCATCTGTTGGAGACCCAACTACATTAAATACAATAAGAACTCATTCTCAAAAAAGATAAACGGCATTCTTAAAATGTATTGAAAAAAGCGACCCATGAAAATGTTTCCAATAAATGAATAAAATGATTTTTGAGCACTTTGTTGTTCAGATATATCACATATTTGTAACTAAATGAAACATGAATTGAAACAAAACACGGTATAAACTGAGGAGAGAGTCCCGTGAGGTTCATGTGTTTTCTTCACTCCGCTGGGAAACTGCTCTCATGTCAAGAAGCATCAGATCAGTGCATGCACTGCCTCGTCCAATCAGTGAGCGATACACAGTAAGGGGGCGGGGCGAGTGTCTGAGGAATTCATCGGAGGATGGTCTGGTGATTCCTCGATTTTCGCTCCTCCGGCAGAAATAAGCGCCATGGGACGGTACTCAAGATGGCGCAGACAAATCAACTTCCGGTGATACCGAGACCGAGGAGCGAGAAAATGAAAATAACCGACCTGAGACGCAGCCGAGGTCTCACCTCCTTGAGTTTGTTGCTCAGGTTCCTGATCTCCTCCTCGTACCGGTCCTCCTTGAGAGAATACTGAAGGAGAGAGAGCCAATCAGAAGACAGTTCATACCCGTTTGGCTTTAGCCAATCAGAGGACAGTTCAGACTCTACCTTCTCAGCCTGGGCCTCCAGAGACTTTGAGGAGCTGCAGACGGTCTTCAGCTCCTCCTCCAGGTGCCGACTCTTACTGCAGGGCACACACACACGCACATAAATATATACACACATATAATTATATATATATATACATATAATTATATATATAGTGGGGCAAAAAAGTATTTAGTCAGCCACCAATTGTGCAAGTTCTCCCACTAAGTTCTCTCAACTATGAGAGACAGAATGGGGGGAAAGAATCCAGGAAATCACAAGCCACGTTTCATCTTCAATGCCCTTGCTGATGGAAGGAGGTTGTCACGATACATGGCCCCATTCATTCTTTCCTTTACACGGATCAGTCGTCCTGGTCCCTTTGCAGAGAAACAGCCCCAAAGCATGATGTTTCCACCCCCATGTTTCACAGTAGGTATGGTGTTCTTTGCAACTCAGCATTCTTTCTCCTCCAAACACGTCTAGTTGAGTTTTTACCAAAAAGTTCTATTTGGGTTTCATCTGACCATATGACATTCTCCCAATCCTCTTCTGGATCATCTAAATGCTCTCTAGCAAACTTCAGACGGGCCTGGACATGTACTGGCTTAAGCAGGGGGACACGTCTGGCACTGCAGGGTTTGAGTCCCTGGCGGCGTAGTGTGTTACTGATGGTAGCCTTTGTTACTTTGGTCCCAGCTCTCTGCAGGTCATTGACTCGGTCCCCCCGTGTGGTTCTGGGATCTTTGCTCACCGTTCTTGTGATCATTTTGACCCCACGGGGTGAGATCTTGCGTGGAGCCCCAGATCGAGGGAGATTATCAGTGGTCTTGTATGTCTTCCATTTTCTAATAATTGCTCCCACAGTTGATTTCTTCACACCAAGCTGCTTACCTATTGCAGATGCAGTCTTCCCAGCCTGGTGCAGGTCTACCATTTAGTTTCTGGTGTCCTTTGACAGCTCTTTGGTCTTGGCCATAGTGGAGTTTGGAGTGTGACTGTTTGAGGTTGTGGACAGGTGTCTTTTATACTGATATCGAGTTCAAACAGGTGCCATTAATACAGTTAACGAGTGGAGGACAGAGGAGGCTCTTAAAGAAGAAGTTACAGGTCTGTGAGAGCCAGAACTCTTGTTTGTTTGTAGGTGACCAAATACTTATTTTAACGAGGAATTTACCAATTCATTCATTAAAAATCCTACAATGTGATTTCCTGGATTCTTTCCCCCCATTCTGTCTCTCATAGTTGAAGTGTACCTAGGATGAACATTACAGGCCTCTCATCTCTTTAAGTGGGAGAACTTGCACAATTGGTGGCTGACTAAATACTTTTATATTATATATATATATATATATATATATATATATATATATATATATATATATATACACACATACACACAGGTATATATATATATATATATATACACACATACACACAGGTATGTGTGTGTATATATATTGTGTACTTTTACCTCTCTCCCTGCTCAGCTCGGTACTCAGCTCGCTCCAGATCTCCTTCCACCATCCCCAGTTTACGGAACACCTGTCAATCAAACACAACGTCACACACTACAGTATACACCTGTCAATCAAACACAACGTCACACACTACAGTATACACCTGTCAATCAAACACAACGTCACACACTACAGTATACACCTGTCAATCAAACACAACGTCACACACTACAGTATACACCTGTCAATCAAACACAACGTCACACACTACAGTATACACCTGTCAATCAAACACAACGTCACACACTACAGTATACACCTGTCAATCAAACACAACGTCACACACTACAGTATACACCTGTCAATCAAACACAATGTCACACACTACAGTATACACCTGTCAATCAAACACAATGGGAGTTTCTCAATGTGGAGTACGCTTGCTTGGTAGCACATGTCTTCCGAGCGTCTTGCTTCAGAAGCTAGGCAAGAATCCTTCCTGGCATTCGGAAAACGAAGAGTGGAACAGGCGAGCAAGTGTGCAGGTGTGCATCACATGAGAAGCCCCGCCTTACATTTTCCGCCACAGATTTGGGGAAAATGGTCCGTGCGCAAAGCATTGTGGGGATTTTAAGACCGCAGAGTCTACACATGTGCAGCCTCGAAATTTCTCCAAACGAAGTACTTGTATATATGTGTGTGTATTAGTATGTGTGTATTAGTACCTCCTCATACTTGTATATATGTGTGTATTAGTATGTGTGTATTAGTACCTCCTGGTACTTGTATATATATATGTGTGTATTAGTATGTGTGTATTAGTACCTCCTGGTACTTGTATATATGTGTGTATTAGTATGTGTGTATTAGTACCTCCTGGTACTTGTATATATGTGTGTATTAGTATGTGTGTATTAGTACCTCCTGGTACTTGTATATATGTGTGTATTAGTATGTGTGTATTAGTACCTCCTGGTACTTGTATATATGTGTGTGTATTAGTATGTGTGTATTAGTACCTCCTGGTACTTGTATATATGTGTGTATTAGTATGTGTGTATTAGTACCTCCTGGTACTTGTATATATGCGTGTATTAGTATGTGTGTATTAGTACCTCCTGGTACTTGTATATATGCGTGCTAATAGAACCGTCCTTCGGGCAGCAGAGCGGAAACGGTGGAAATCCAAACACCGTGACGACCTCCTAACCTATCAGGCTCTCCTCTCCTCTTTCTCTGCTTCCATCTCTCAGGCAAAAAGCACTTTCTTTCAAGATAAGATCCAATCTTCCTATTCCAATCCCAAAAAACTATTTTCCATCTTCTCCTCCCTCCTGGACCCCCCCCAAAGCCCCTTCCCCCTCCTCCCTCCTGGACAAGGCAAGAGTAAACCCTCTCCTAAAGAAACCCACTCTCAACCCGTCTGATGTTATAAACTACAGGCCTGTCTCTCTCCTCCCGTTCCTGTCTAAAACACTTGAACGCGCTGTCTTTAAACAACTCTCCTGTTATCTCCATCAGAACAACCTTCTGGATCCGCACCAGTCTGGTTTCAAGGCAGGTCACTCCACAGAAACTGCTCTCATTGCTGTCTCTGAGGAACTGCACACTGCTAAAGCAGCCTCCCTCTCCTCTGTCATCATCCTGCTGGACCTGTCTGCTGCATTCGACACGGTGAACCATCAGATCCTCCTTCGCACTCTCCAAGAACTTGGAGTTTCAGGCTCTGCACTTTCCCTCCTCACCTCATACCTCAAAGACCGCACCTACAGGGTAACTTGGAGAGGGTCGGAGTCCGACCCTTGTCAATTAACTACAGGGGTCCCTCAGGGCTCTGTTCTTGGTCCCCTCCTCTTCTCCTTGTACACAAACTCGCTCGGATCTGTCATTAGCCCGCATGGTTTTTCATACCACTGCTACGCTGACGACACCCAATTAATTCTGTCCTTTCCCCGCTCAGAGACCCAGGTCGTCGCACGCATCTCTGCTTGTCTAGCTGACATCTCTCAGTGGATGTCTGCTCATCACCTCAAGCTCAACCTTAACAAGACTGAACTGCTTTTCCTTCCGGGAAAAGATTGTCAAACTCTTGACCTAACAATCAACATCGGCACCTCTGTTGTTTCCCTGACTCAGACTGCAAGGAATCTGGGTGTGATCCTAGATAACAACCTGTCCTTCACTGCAAACATCGCTGCTACAACCCGCTGCTGCAGATACACGCTTTACAACATCAGGAAGATACGTCCCCAGCTGACCCAGAAAGCCACGCAGGTTCTGGTCCAGGCTCTCGTCACCTCACGCCTAGACTACTGCAACTCCCTCCTGGCTGGTCTACCTGCATGTGCCATCCGACCTCTGCAGCTCATCCAGAATGCAGCTGCTCGTCTGGTCTTCAACCTTCCTAAATGTTCCCACACCACTCCGCTCCTCCGCTCCCTCCACTGGCTTCCGGTAACTGCTAGAATCCACTTCAAGACAATGGTACTTGCGTACCATGCTGCGAATGGATCTGGCCCTTCCTCCATCCAGGACATGGTTAAACCGTACACCCCAGCACGTGCACTACGCTCTGCATCAGCCAAACGGCTCGCTGCACCCTCGCTGCCAAGGGGACCCAAGTTCCCATCAGCAGAAACACGTGGGTTTGCTATCCTGGCTCCAAGATGGTGGAATGAGCTCCCATTGACATCAGGACAGCAGAAAGCTTACACACCTTCCAGACTGAAAACTCATCTCTTTCGACTCCACTTCGAGCAATAGAAATATTAACAAAGCACTTATATACTAATAAAGGACTGGCTTACCTAAAGCCAGTTGAGTAGCACTTGAAATGTTTGGCTCTATGAAACCTGATGGACTTTATGATTCTGTTTTCTTCAAGGTTGTATTTTGTTGGTCGAATGCACTTATTGTAAGTCGCTTTGGATAAAAGCGTCAGCTAAATGCAATGTAATGTAATGTGTATTAGTATGTGTGTAGTAGTACCTCCTCGTACTTGTATTTCTGGTGTGTATTAGTATGTGTGTGTATTAGTACCTCCTCGTACTTGTTTTTCTGGTATGTATTAGTATGTATGTGTATTAGTACCTCCTCGTACTTGCGGTCCGCCTCCTCAGCGATCTGTTTAGCTTCTCTCAGCTGAACCTCCAGAAACTCCATCTTCTCCTCGTCCTTCAGAGCCCGGTTCTCTATCACCTTCATCCCTCTGAAGAGAGACAGACAGGTACAGAGAGACAGACAGGTGAGGGACAGACAGGTACAGAGAGAGAGACAGGTGAGAGACAGACAGGTACAGAGAGACAGACAGATGAGGGACAGGTGAGAGACAGACAGGTGAGAGACAGACAGGTGAGGGACAGACAGGTACAGAGAGTGAGACAGGTGAGACAGGTGAGGGACAGGTGAGACCAGTGAGAGACAGACAGGTACAGAGAGACAGACAGGTACAGAGAGAGAGACAGGTACAGAGAGAGAGACAGGTGAGGGACAGGTGAAACCAGTGAGAGACAGGTGAGAGACAGACAGGTGAGGGACAGACAGGTACAGAGAGAGAGACAGGTGAGAGAGAGACAGGTGAGGGACAGGTGAGACCAGTGAGAGACGGACAGGTGAGAGACAGACAGGTGAGAGACGGACAGGTGAGAGATGGACAGGTGAGAGACGGACAGGTGAGAGACGGACAGGTGAGAGACGGACAGGTGAGAGACAGACAGGTACAGAGAGAGAGACAGGTGAGAGACGGACAGGTGAGAGATGGACAGGTGAGAGACGGACAGGTGAGAGACAGACAGGTACAGAGAGAGAGACAGGTGAGAGACAGACAGGTACAGAGAGACAGATAGGTGAGAGACAGACAGGTGAGAGACAGACAGGTACAGAGACAGACAGGTGAGAGACAGACAGGTGAGAGACGGACAGGTGACAGACAGACAGGTGAGAGAGACAGACAGGTACAGAGACAGACAGGTGAGAGACAGACAGGTGAGAGACAGACAGGTAGAGACAGACAGGTGAGAGAGACAGACAGGTAAGAGACAGACAGGTACAGAGAGACAGACAGGTACAGAGAGACAGACAGGTGAGAGACAGACAGGTACAGAGACAGACAGGTGAGAGACAGACAGGTGAGAGACAGACAGGTACAGAGAGACAGACAGGTGAGAGACAGACAGGTACAGAGAGACAGACAGGTGAGAGAGAGACAGGTGAGAGACAGACAGGTACAGAGACAGACAGGCTGAGAGACAGACAGGTAGAGACAGACAGGTGAGAGAGACAGACAGGTAAGAGACAGACAGGTACAGAGAGACAGACAGGTACAGAGAGACAGACAGGTGAGAGACAGACAGGTACAGAGACAGACAGGTGAGAGACAGACAGGTGAGAGACAGACAGGTACAGAGAGACAGACAGGTGAGAGACAGACAGGTACAGAGAGACAGACAGGTGAGAGAGAGACAGGTGAGAGACAGACAGGTACAGAGACAGACAGGTGAGAGACAGACAGGTGAGAGACAGACAGGTACAGAGAGACAGACAGGTGATAGAGACAGACAGGTACAGAGACAAACAGGTGAGAGACAGACAGGTACAGAGACAGACAGGTGAGAGACAGACAGGTGAGAGACGGACAGGTGAGAGACGGACAGGTGAGAGACAGACAGGTGAGAGACGGACAGGTGAGAGACAGACAGGTGAGAGACGGACAGGTGAGAGACAGACAGGTGAGAGACAGACAGACAAGTAGAGACAGACAGGTGAGAGACAGACAGGTACAGAGAGACAGATAGGTACAGACAGGTGAGAGACAGACAGGTGAGAGACAGACAGGTAAGAGACACACAGGTAAGAGACAGACAGGTGTCTCACCTCTCGCTCTCGTCAGCGGTCTTCTCCGTCTCCTCCAGTTTCCTCAGAGTCGTCTCCAGTCTCTCCTGAACTCTCTCCAGGTCCTCCTCTCCCAGAACCAGCTTCCTGCTGAGGGAGGACACCTCCTCCTGGAGCTAAACACACACACACACACACACACACACACACACACACACACACACACACACACACACACACACACACACACACACACACACACACACACACACACACACACACACACACACACACACACACACACACACACACACACACACACACACACACACACACACACACACACACACACACACACACACACACACACACACACACACACACACACACACACACACACACACACACACACACACACACACACACACACACGTGTCACCTGAGCTGCTCAACTTTAGTGTGTGTGTGTGTGTGTGTGTGTGTGTGTGTGTGTCAGGGTTGGGAGCTACACCCTGGAAGAGATGGCACTCTTTCAGCAAACCACACAAGGAAGAACTGGCTATTCAAAATGGGGACATTTGGAAAACACACTTTGAAAACCTGAATAGTGCCGTTACACTGAATTTGGCCCAAAATGATCTCCTCAACAAACTACACATTCTAGAATCAGTCGTTAAAGACAACCAGAACCCTTTAGACCAGGGGTCAGCAACAGGCGGACCGCGGTCTATAATCTATACATTAATAGGGGATTTCAATTTTGACGGGGGGATTCTATTTTAACCGCCGCCGACAGGGGGCGAAAGAGAGGAGAGAGAGATACAGGGAGAGAAACACAGAAGAAGAGAGGAGAGAGAGATACAGAGAGAGAAACACAGAAGAAGAGAGGAGAGAGAGATACAGAGAGAGAAACACAGAAGAAGAGACGAGAGAGATACAGAGAGAGAAACACAGAAGAGAGGAGAGAGAGATACAGGGAGAGAAACACAGAAGAAGAGACGAGAGAGATACAGAGAGAGAAACACAGAAGAGAGGAGAGAGAGATACAGGGAGAGAAACACAGAAGAAGAGAGGAGAGAGAGATACAGGGAGAGAAACACAGAAGAAGAGAGGAGAGAGATACAGGGAGAGAAACACAGAAGAAGAGAGGAGAGAGAGATACAGGGAGAGAAACACAGAAGAGAGGAGAGAGAGATACAGAGAGAGAAACACAGAAGAAGAGAGGAGAGAGAGATACAGAGAGAGAAACACAGAAGAAGAGAGGAGAGAGAGATACAGGGAGAGAAACACAGAAGAAGAGAGGAGAGAGATACAGAGAGAGAAACACAGAAGAAGAGAGGAGAGAGAGATACAGGGAGAGAAACACAGAAGAAGAGAGGAGAGAGAGATACAGGGAGAGAAACACAGAAGAAGAGAGGAGAGAGAGATACAGAGAGAGAGAAACACAGAAGAAGAGAGGAGAGATAAAGACAGAAGAAGAGAGGAGAGAGAGATACAGGGAGAGAATCACAGAAGAAGAGAGGAGAGAGAGATACAGAGAGAGAAACACAGAAGAAGAGAGGAGAGAGAGATACAGAGAGAGAAACACAGAAGAAGAGAGGAGAGAGAGATACAGAGAGAGAGAAACACAGAAGAGAGGAGAGAGAGATACAGGGAGAGAAAAACAGAAGAGAGGAGAGAGAGATACAGAGAGAGAAACCCAGAAGAAGAGAGGAGAGAGAGGATTCAGAGAGAGAAACACAGAAGAAGAGAGGAGAGAGAGATACAGAGAGAGAAACACAGAAGAAGAGAGGAGAGAGAGATACAGGGAGAGAAACACAGAAGAAGAGAGGAGAGAGAGTACAGGGAGAGAAACACAGAAGAAGAGAGGAGAGAGAGATACAGAGAGAGAAACACAGAAGAAGAGAGGAGAGAGAGATACAGAGAGAGAAACACAGAAGAAGAGAGGAGAGAGAGATACAGAGAGAGAGAAACACAGAAGAAGAGAGGAGAGATAAAGACAGAAGAAGAGAGGAGAGAGATACAGGGAGAGATCACAGAAGAAGAGAGGAGAGAGAGATACAGAGAGAGAACACAGAAGAAGAGAGGAGAGAGAGATACAGAGAGAGAAACACAGAAGAAGAGAGGAGAGAGAGATACAGAGAGAGAAACACAGAAGAGAGGGAGAGAGATACAGAGAGAGAAAAACAGAAGAAGAGAGAGAGAGAGATACAGAGAGAGAAACAGCAGAAGAGAGGAGAGAGAGATTCAGAGAGAGAAACACAGAAGAAGAGAGGAGAGAGATACAGAGAGAGAAACACAGGAAGAGAGGAGAGAGAGATACAGGGAGAGAAACACAGAAGAAGAGAGGAGAGAGAGATACAGGGAGAGAAACACAGAAGAAGAGAGGAGAGAGAGATACAGAGAGAGAAACACAGAAGAAGAGAGGAGAGAGAGATACAGAGAGAGAAACACAGAAGAAGAGAGGAGAGATAAAGACAGAAGAAGAGAGGAGAGAGAGATACAGAGAGAGAACACAGAAGAAGAGAGGAGAGAGATACAGAGAGAGAAACACAGAAGAAGAGAGGAGAGAGAGATACAGAGAGAGAAACACAGAAGAAGAGAGGAGAGAGAGATACAGAGAAGAAACACAGAAGAAGAGAGGAGAGAGAGATACAGAGAGAGAAACACAGAAGAAGAGAGGAGAGAGAGATACAGAGAGAGAAACACAGAAGAAGAGAGGAGAGAGATACAGAGAGAGAAACACAGAAGAAGAGAGGAGAGAGAGATACAGGGAGAGACACACAGAAGAGAGGAGAGAGAGATACAGAGAGAGAACACAGAAGAAGAGAGGAGAGAGAGATACAGAGAGAAACACAGAAGAAGAGAGGAGAGAGAGATACAGAGAGAGAAACACAGAAGAAGAGAGGAGAGAGAGATACAGAGAGAGAAACACAGAAGAAGAGGAGAGAGAGATACAGAGAGAAACACAGAAGAAGAGAGGAGAGAGAGATACAGAGAGAGAAACACAGAAGAGAGGAGAGAGAGATACAGAGAGAGAAACACAGAAGAAGGAGAGAGAGATACAGGAGAGAAACACAGAAGAAGAGGAGAGAGAGATACAGAGAGAGAAACAGAAGAAGAGAGGAGAGAGAGATACAGGGAGAGAAACACAGAAGAGAGGAGAGCGAGAAACACAGAAAAGAGAGGAGAGAGAGATACAGGGAGAGAAACACAGAAGAAGAGAGGAGAGAGATACAGGGAGAGAAAACAGAAGAAGAGAGGAGAGAGATACAGAGGAGAGAAACACAGAAGAAGAGAGGAGAGAGAGATACAGGGAGAGAAACACAGAAGAAGAGAGGAGAGAGATACAGGAGAGAAACACAGAAGAAGAGAGGAGAGAGAGATACAGGAGAGACACACAGAAGAGCAGGAGAGAGAGATAAGAGAGGAGAAAACACAGAAGAGAGGAGAGAGGGAGATACAGAGAGAGAAACACAGAAGAGAGGAGAGAGAGATACAGGGAGAGAAACACAGAAGAAGAGAGGAAGAGAGAGATACAGGGAGATAAACACAGAAGAGAGGAGAGAGAGATACAGATATGAGAAACACAGAAGAGAGGAGAGAGAGATACAGGAGAGAAACACAGCAGAAGGAGAGGAGAGAGAGATACAGGAGAGAAACACAGAAGAAGAGAGGAGAGAGAGATACAGGGAGAGAAACACAGAAAGAGAGGAGAGAGAGATACAGAGAGAGAAACACAGAAGAAGAGAGGAAGAGAGAGATACAGGAGAGAAACAACAGAAGAAGAGAGGAGAGAGAGATACAGGGAGAGAAACACAGAAGAGAGGAGAGAGAGATACAGGAGAGAGAAACACAGAGAAGAGAGGAGAGAGAGATACAGAGAGAGAAACACAGAAGAAGAGAGAGAGAGAGATACAGGGAGAGAAACACAGAAGAGAGGAAGGAGAGAGATACAGGGAGGAGAGAAAGCACAGAAGAGAGGAGGAGAGAGATACAGAGAGAGAAACACAGAAGAGAGGAGAGAGAGATACAGGGAGAGAAACACAGAAGAGAGGAGAGAGAGATACAGGGAGAGAAACACAGAAGAAGAGAGGAGAGAGAGATACAGGGAGAAAACACAGAAGAGAGGAGAGAGAGATACAGAGAGAGAAACACAGAAGAAGGAGGAGAGAGATACAGGGAGAGAAACACAGAAGAGAGGAGAGAGAGATACAGGGAGAGAAACACAGAAGAAAGAGAGAGAGAGATACAGGGAGAAACACAGAAGAAGAGGAGAGAGAGATACAGGGAGAGAAACACAGAAGAAGAGAGGAGAGAGAGATACAGGGAGAGAAACACAGAAGAAGAGGAGAGAGAGATACAGGGAGAGAAACACAGAAGAGAGGAGAGAGAGATACAGAGAGAGAAACACAGAAGAAGAGAGGAGAGAGATACAGAGAGAAAACACAGAAGAAGAGAGGAGAGAGAGATACAGGGAGAGAACACAGAAGAGAGGAGAGAGAGATACAGGAGAGAAACACAGAAGAGAGGAGAGAGAGATACAGGAGAGAAACACAGAAGAAGAGAGGAGAGAGAGATACAGGAGAGAAACACAGAAGAAGAGAGGAGAGAGAGATACAGGGAGAGAAACACAGAAGAGAGAGAGAGAGATACAGAGAGAGAAACACAGAAGAAGAGAGGAGAGAGAGATACAGGGAGAGAAACACAGAAGAAGAGAGAGAGAGAGATACAGGGAGAGAAACACAGAAGAAGAGAGGAGAGAGAGATACAGGGAGAGAAACACAGAAGAAGAGAGGAGAGAGAGATACAGAGAGAGAAACACAGAAGAAGAGAGGAGAGAAGATACAGGGAGAAAACACAGAAGAAGAGAGGAGAGAGAGATACAGAGAGAGAAACACAGAAGAAGAGAGGAGAGAGAGATACAGAGAGAGAAACACAGAAGAGAGAGAGAGAGATACAGGAGAGAAACACAGAAGAAGAGAGAGAGAGATACAGGGAGAGAAACACAGAAGAAGAGAGGAGAGAGAGATACAGGGAGAGAAACACAGAAGAGAGAGAGAGAGATACAGGGAGAGAAACACAGAAGAAGAGAGGAGAGAGAGATACAGGGAGAGAAACACAGAAGAGAGGAGAGAGAGATACAGGGAGAGAAACACAGAAGAAGAGAGAGAGATACAGAGAGAGAAACACAGAAGAAGAGAGGAGAGAGATACAGAGAGAGAAACACAGAAGAAGAGAGGAGAGAGAGATACAGGGAGAGACACAGAAGAAGAGGAGAGAGAGATACAGAGAGAGAAACACAGAAGAAGAGAGAGAGATACAGAGAGAGAAACACAGAAGAAGAGAGGAGAGAGAGATACAGAGAGAGAAACACAGAAGAAGAGAGGAGAGAGAGATACAGAGAGAGAAACACAGAAGAGAGGAGAGAGAGATACAGAGAGAAACACAGAAGAAGAGAGGAGAGAGAGATACAGAGAGAAACACAGAAGAGAGGAGAGAGAGATACAGGGAGAGAAACACAGAAGAAGAGAGGAGAGAGAGATACAGGGAGAGAAACACAGAAGAAGAGAGAGAGAGAGATACAGAGAGAAACACAGAAAGAGAGGAGAGAGAGATACAGGGAGAGAAACACAGAAGAAGAGAGGAGAGAGAGATACAGAGAGAAACACAGAAGAAGAGAGGAGAGAGAGATACAGGGAGAGAAACACAGAAGAAGAGAGGAGAGAGAGATACAGGGAGAGAAACACAGAAGAAGAGAGGAGAGAGATACAGAGAGAAACACAGAAGAAGAGAGGAGAGAGAGATACAGGGAGAGAAACACAGAAGAGAGGAGAGAGAGATACAGAGAGAGAAACACAGAAGAAGAGGAGAGAGAGATACAGAGAGAAACACAGAAGAAGAGAGGAAGAGAGATACAGGAGAGAAACACAGAAGAAGAGAGGAGAGAGAGATACAGGGAGAGAAACACAGAAGAAGGAGAGAGAGATACAGGAGAGAAACACAGAAGAAGAGAGGAGAGAGAGATACAGGGAGAGAAACACAGAAGAGAGAGAGAGAGATACAGAGAGAGAAACACAGAAGAGAGAGAGAGAGAGATACAGGGAGAGAAACACAGAAAGAGAGGAGAGAGAGATACAGGAGAGAAAACACAGAAGAAGAGAGGAGAGAGATACAGGGAGAGAAACACAGAAGAGAGAGAGAGAGATACAGGGAGAGAAACACAGAAGAAGAGAGGAGAGAGAGATACAGGGAGAGAAACACAGAAGAGAGAGAGAGAGATACAGGGAGAGAAACACAGAAGAAGGAGAGAGAGATACAGAGAGAGAAACACAGAAGAAGAGAGGAGAGAGATACAGAGAGAAACACAGAAGAAGAGAGGAGAGAGAGATACAGGGAGAAACACAGAAGAGAGGAGAGAGAGATACAGGGAGAGAAACACAGAAGAAGGAGAGAGAGATACAGGGAGAAACACAGAAGAAGAGAGGAGAGAGAGATACAGGAGAGAGAAACACAGAAGAAGAGAGGAGAGAGAGATACAGGGAGAGAAACACAGAAGAGAGAGAGAGAGATACAGAGAGAGAAACACAGAAGAAGAGAGGAGAGAGAGATACAGGGAGAGAAACACAGAAGAAGAGAGGAGAGAGAGATACAGGGAGAGAAACACAGAGAAGAAGAGGGAGAGAGATACAGGAGAGAAACACAGAAGAAGAGAGGGAGAGAGATACAGGAGAGAAACACAGAAGAAGAGAGGAGAGAGATACAGGAGAGAAACACAGAAGAAGAGAGGAAGAGAGATACAGAGAGAGAAACACAGAAGAAGAGAGGAGAGAGAGATACAGGAGAGAAACACAGAAGAGAGGAGAGAGATACAGGGAGAGAAACACAGAAGAGAGAGAGAGAGAGATACAGGGAGAGAAACACAGAAGAAGAGGAGAGAGAGATACAGGAGAGAAACACAGAAGAAGAGAGGAGAGAGAGATACAGGAGAGAAACACAGAAGAGAGGAGAGAGAGATACAGAGAGAAACACAGAAGAGAGAGAGAGAGATACAGAGAGAGAAACACAGAAGAAGAGAGGAGAGAGATACAGAGAGAAACACAGAAGAAGAGAGGAGAGAGATACAGGGAGAGACACACAGAAGAGAGGAGAGAGAGAGACAGAGAGAAACACAGAAGAGAGGAGAGAGAGATACAGAGAGAAACACAGAAGAAGAGAGGAGAGAGAGATACAGAGAGAGAAACACAGAAGAAGAGAGGAGAGAGAGATACAGAGAGAGAAACACAGAAGAGAGGAGAGAGAGATACAGAGAGAGAAACACAGAAGAAGAGAGGAGAGAGAGATACAGGAGAGAAACACAGAAGAAGAGAGGAGAGAGAGATACAGGGAGAGAAACACAGAAGAAGAGAGAGAGAGAGATACAGAGAGAGAACACAGAAGAGAGGGAGAGAGAGATACAGGAGAGAGAACACAGAAGAAGAGAGGAGAGAGAGATACAGAGAGAGAAACACAGAAGAGAGGAGAGAGAGATACAGGGAGAGAAACACAGAAGAAGAGGAGAGAGAGATACAGAGAGAGAAACACAGAAGAGAGGAGAGAGAGATACAGGGAGAGAAACACAGAAGAAGAGAGGAGAGAGAGATACAGAGAGAAACACAGAAGAAGAGAGGAGAGAGAGATACAGAGGAGAAACACAGAAGAGAGGAGAGAGAGATACAGAGAGAGAAACACAGAAGAAGAGAGGAGAGATACAGAGAGAGAAACACAGAAGAGAGGAGAGAGAGATACAGAGAGAAACACAGAAGAGAGGAGAGAGAGATACAGGGAGAGAAACACAGAAGAAGAGAGGAGAGAGAGATACAGAGAGAGAAACACAGAAGAAGAGAGGAGAGAGATACAGAGAGAGAAACACAGAAGAAGAGAGGAGAGAGAGATACAGGGAGAGAACACAGAAGAAGAGAGGAGAGAGAGATACAGGAGAGAAACACAGAAGAAGAGAGGAGAGAGATACAGGGAGAGAAACACAGAAGAGAGGAGAGAGAGATACAGAGAGAGAAACACAGAAGAAGAGAGGAGAGAGATACAGAGAGAAAACACAGAAGAGAGGAGAGAGAGATACAGAGGAGAAACACAGAAGAAGAGAGGAGAGAGAGATACAGAGAGAGAAACACAGAAGAAGAGAGGAGAGAGAGATACAGGAGAGAAACACAGAAGAAGAGAGGAGAGAGAGATACAGAGAGAGAAACACAGAAGAGAGGAGAGAGAGATACAGGGAGAGAAACACAGAAGAAGGAGAGAGAGATACAGAGAGAAACACAGAAGAAGAGAGAGAGAGAGATACAGGAGAGAAACACAGAAGAGAGGAGAGAGAGATACAGAGAGAAAAACACAGAAGAAGAGAGGAGAGAGATACAGGGAGAAACACAGAAGAAGAGAGGAGAGAGAGATACAGGAGAGAAACACAGAAGAGAGGAGAGAGAGATACAGGAGAGAAACACAGAAGAGAGAGAGAGAGATACAGGAGAGAAACACAGAAGAAGAGAGGAGAGAGAGATACAGGAGAGAAACACAGAAGAAGAGAGGAGAGAGATACAGAGAGAGAAACACAGAAGAGAGGAGAGAGAGATACAGAGGAGAAACACAGAAGAAGGAGAGAGAGATACAGAGAGAAACACAGAAGAAGAGAGGAGAGAGAGATACAGAGAGAGAAACACAGAAGAAGAGAGGAGAGAAGATACAGAGGAGAAACACAGAAGAAGAGAGGAGAGAGAGATACAGAGAGAGAAACACAGAAGAGAGGAGAGAGAGATACAGGAGAGAAACACAGAAGAAGAGAGGAGAGAGAGATACAGGAGAGAAACACAGAAGAAGAGGAGAGAGAGATACGAGAGAGAAACACAGAAGAGAGGAGAGAGAGATACAGAGAGAAACACAGAAGAGAGGAGAGAGAGATACAGAGAGAGAAACACAGAAGAGAGGAGAGAGAGATACAGAGAGAGAAACACAGAAGAAGAGGAGAGAGAGATACAGGAGAGAAACACAGAAGAAGAGAGGAGAGAGAGATACAGAGAGAGAAACACAGAAGAAGAGGAGAGAGAGATACAGGAGAGAAACACAGAAGAAGAGAGGAGAGAGATACAGAGAGAGAAACACAGAAGAGAGGAGAGAGAGATACAGGAGAGAAACACAGAAGAAGAGAGGAAGAGAGATACAGGGAGAGAAACACAGAAGAAGAGAGGAGAGAGAGATACAGGAGAGAAACACAGAAGAAGAGAGGAGAGAGAGATACAGAGAGAGAAACACAGAAGAAGAGAGGAGAGAGAGATACAGAGAGAAACACAGAAGAGAGGAGAGAGAGAAACAGAGAGAGAAACACAGAAGAAGAGAGAGAGAGATACAGAGAGAGAAACACAGAAGAAGAGAGGAGAGAGAGATACAGAGAGAGAAACACAGAAGAAGGAGGAGAGAGAGATACAGAGAGAGAAACACAGAAGAAGAGAGAGAGAGATACAGGAGAGAAACACAGAAGAGAGGAGAGAGAGATACAGAGAGAGAAACACAGAAGAAGAGAGGAGAGAGAGATACAGGAGAGAAACACAGAAGAGAGGAAGAGAGATACAGAGAGAGAAACACAGAAGAAGAGAGGAGAGAGAGATACAGGAGAGAAACACAGAAGAAGAGAGGAGAGAGATACAGGGAGAGAAACACAGAAGAAGAGAGGAAGAGAGATACAGGGAGAGAAACACAGAAGAAGAGGAGAGAGAGATACAGAGAGAGAAACACAGAAGAAGAGAGGAGAGAGAGATACAGGAGAGAAACACAGAAGAAGAGAGAGAGAGAGATACAGAGAGAAAACAGAAGAAGAGGAGAGAGAGATACAGAGAGAGAAACACAGAAGAGAGAGGAGAGAGAGATACAGGAGAGAAACACAGAAGAAGAGAGAGAGAGAGATACAGAGAGAGAAACACAGAAGAAGAGAGGAGAGAGAGATACAGAGAGAGAAACACAGAAGAAGAGAGGAGAGAGAGATACAGAGAGAGAAACACAGAAGAAGGAGGAGAGAGATACAGAGAGAAACACAGAAGAAGAGAGAGAGAGATACAGAGAGAGAAACACAGAAGAGAGAGAGAGAGATACAGAGAGAAACACAGAAGAGAGGAGAGAGAGATACAGAGAGAAACACAGAAGAGAGGAGAGAGAGATACAGAGAGAGAAACACAGAAGAAGAGAGGAGAGAGAGATACAGAGAGAGAAACACAGAAGAGAGAGAGAGAGATACAGAGAGAACACAGAAGAAGAGAGGAGAGAGAGATACAGGGAGAAACACAGAAGAAGAGAGGAGAGAGAGATACAGAGAGAGAAACACAGAAGAAGAGAGGAGAGAGAGATACAGGAGAGAAACACAGAAGAAGAGAGGAGAGAGAGATACAGAGAGAGAAACACAGAAGAAGAGAGGAGAGAGATACAGAGAGAGAAACACAGAAGAGAGGAGAGAGAGATACAGAGAGAGAAACACAGAAGAAGAGAGGAAGAGAGATACAGAGAGAGAAACACAGAAGAAGAGAGAGAGAGATACAGAGAGAGAAACACAGAAGAAGAGAGGAGAGAGAGATACAGAGAGAGAAACACAGAAGAAGAGGAGAGAGATACAGAGAGAAAACACAGAAGAAGAGAGGAGAGAGAGATACAGAGAGAAACACAGAAGAAGGAGAGAGAGATACAGAGAGAAACACAGAAGAGAGAGAGAGAGGAACACAGAAGAGAAGGAGAGAGATACAGAGAGAGAAACACAGAAGAAGAGAGGAGAGAGAGATACAGAGAGAGAAACACAGAAGAGAGAGAGAGAGATACAGGAGAGAAACACAGAAGAAGGAGATAGAGAGAAACACAGAGAAGAGAGGAGAGAGATACAGAGAGAGAAACACAGAAGAAGAGAGGAGAGAGAGATACAGAGAGAAAACACAGAAGAGAGGAGAGAGAGATACAGAGAGAGAAACACAGAAGAGAGGAGAGAGAGATACAGAGAGAGAAACACAGAAGAGAGGAGAGAGAGATACAGGAGAGAAACACAGAAGAGAGGAGAGAGAGATACAGAGGAGAACACAGAAGAGAGAAGAGAGATACAGAGAGAGAAACACAGAAGAAGAGAGGAGAGAGAGATACAGAGAGAGAAACACAGAAGAAGAGAGGAGAGAGAGATACGAGAGAGAACCCAGAAGAGAGTGAAGAGAGATACAGAGAAGAGAAACACAGAAGAGAGGAGAGAGAGATACAGAGAGAGAAACACAGAAGAAGAGAGGAGAGAGAGATACAGAGAGAGAAACACAGAAGAGAGGAGAGAGAGAAACACAGAAGAAGAGAGGAGAGAGATACAGAGAGAGAAACACAGAAGAAGAGAGGAGAGAGAGATACAGAGAGAGAAACACAGAAGAGAGGAGAGAGAGATACAGGGAAGAAACACAGAAGAGAGGAGAGAGAGATACAGGAGAGAAACACAGAGAGAGAGGAGAGAGAGATACAGAGAGAAACACAGAAGAAGAGAGGAGAGAGAGATACAGAGAGAGAAACACAGAAGAGAGGAGAGAGAGAAACACAGAAGAAGAGAGGAGAGAGATACAGGGAGAAACACAGAAGAAGAGAGGAGAGAGATACAGAGAGAGAAACACAGAAGAGAGGAGAGAGAGATACAGGAGAGAAACACAGAAGAGAGGAGAGAGAGATACAGGGAGAGAAACACAGAAGAAGAGAGGAGAGAGAGATACAGGAGAGAAACACAGAAGAAGAGAGGAGAGAGAGATACAGAGAGAGAAACACAGAAGAGAGGAGAGAGAGAGAGAACACAGAAGAAGAGAGGAGAGAGATACAGAGAGAGAAACACAGAAGAAGAGAGGAGAGAGAGATACAGAGAGAAACACAGAAGAGAGGAGAGAAGCGAAACAGGGAGAGAAACCCAGAAGAGAGGAGAGAGAAGATACAGGGAGAGAAACACAGGAAGAAGAGAGGAGAGAGAGATACAGAGATGAGAAACACAGAAAGAAGAGAGGAGAGGAGAGATACAGAGAGCGAAAACCACGAAGAGAGGAAGAGAGAGATACAGAGAGAGAAACACAGAAAGAAGAGAGGAGAGAGGCGATACAGATGAGAGAAACACAGAAGAGAGGGAGAGAGAGAAACACAGAAGAGAGGAGGAGAGAGATTACAGAGAGGAGGAAACACAGAAGAAGAGAGGAGAGAGAGGATACAGAAGAGAGAAACACAGAAGGAGAGTGAGAGAGAGAAACAGGGAGAGAAACACAGGAAGAGAGGAGAGAGAGATACCATGGAGAGAAACACAGAAGTAAGAGAGAGAGAGAGATTAACAGGAGGAGAGAAACACAGAATGAAGAGAGGAGGAGAGAGATACAGAGAGAGAAACACAGAAGAGAGGAGAGAGAGAAACACAGAAGAAGAGAGGAGAGAGATACAGAGAGAGAAACACAGAAGAAGAGAGGAGAGAGAGATACAGAGAGAGAAACACAGAAGAGAGGAGAGAGAGAAACAGGGAGAGAAACACAGAAGAGAGGAGAGAGAGATACAGGGAGAGAAACACAGAAGAAGAGAGGAGAGAGAGATACAGAGAGAGAAACACAGAAGAAGAGAGGAGAGAGAGAAACAGAGAGATACATAATGACACATGGCGCTCTCCAGGAGGAGGACCGTGGACAGTGAGGACAGAGCTTTGAACCCTGAGGGACTCGTTCATGTTCCTCCGGCCCGCTGGGAGCTCAGAGCCAGTGTGTCTCATTTGTTCAGAGACCGTTGCGCTCTTTCAAAGAGACAACACGCCACTATGAGACGTTCCCTCTCAAGTCAGAACTGAGGTCAGATGAGCATCCTCAGAGCCCGATATGATCAGTCCACCAGGATCTAATGGAAACTAAATATGGTTCCAGGGCAGGCTAACCGAGGCTAACCAATGAGCTAACCGAGGCTAACCAATGAGCTAACCGAGGCTAACCAATGAGCTAACCGAGGCTAACCAATGAGCTAACCAATGAGCTAACCGAGGCTAACCAATGAGCTAACCCAGGCTAACCAATGAGCTAACCAATGAGCTAACCGAGGCTAACCAATGAGCTAACCCAGGCTAACCAATGAGCTAACCGAGGCTAACCAATGAGCTAACCGAGGCTAACCAATGAGCTAACCAATGAGCTAACCAATGAGCTAACCGAGGCTAACCAATGAGCTAACCCAGGCTAACCAATGAGCTAACCAATGAGCTAACCGAGGCTAACCAATGAGCTAACCCAGGCTAACCAATGAGCTAACCGAGGCTAACCAATGAGCTAACCGAGGCTAACCAATGAGCTAACCGAGGCTAACCAATGAGCTAACCAATGAGCTAACCGAGGCTAACCAATGAGCTAACCCAGGCTAACCAATGAGCTAACCGAGGCTAACCAATGAGCTAACCAATGAGCTAACCGAGGCTAACCAATGAGCTAACCCAGGCTAACCAATGAGCTAACCAATGAGCTAACCGAGGCTAACCAATGAGCTAACCAATGAGCTAACCGAGGCTAACCAATGAGCACCTGCATGTGTGTGAGAATGGCCCTGACACCATTTCAGCCCAGATCTAAACTCCTGGCAGGACAACAAGCTCCAGCTCAATTCTCGCACTGAACAGAACAAAGTGAGTGAGGGTCTGCAATATAAGAGGGAAAGAAAGAGAATCTTTAAAACTGTTCAATTGTTATGATGTAAAGACTGATATGTTCTATAATCGGCTGAAACTGTTAAGTCAGACCTGGGCCCTGACAGTTCATCTGGAGACCTTCTGTCAGACCTGGGCCCTAACAGTTCATCTGGAACCCTTCTGTCAGACCTGGGCCCTGACAGTTCATCTGGAGAAGTTCTGTCAGACCTGGGCCCTGAGAGTTCATCTGGAACCCTTCTGTCAGACCTGGGCCCTGACAGTTCATCTAGAGACCTTCTGTCAGACCTGGGCCCTGACAGTTCACCTGGAACCCTTCTGTCAGACCTGGGCCCTGACAGTTCATCTGGAACCCTTCTGTCAGACCTGGGTCCTGACAGTTCATCTGGAACCCTTCTGTCAGACCTGGGCCCTGATAGTTCTGTCAGACCTGGACCCTGACAGTTCATCTGGAACCCTTCTGTCAGACCTGGGCCCTGACAGTTCATCTGGAACCCTTCTGTCAGACCTGGGCCCTGACAGTTCATCTGGAACCCTTCTGTCAGAACTGGGCCCTGACAGTTCATCTAGAACCCTTCTGTCAGACCTGGGCCCTGACAGTTCATCTGGAACCCTTCTGTCAGACCTGGACCCTGACAGTTCATCTGGAGACCTTCTGTCAGACCTGGGCCCTGAAAGTTCATCTGGAACCCTTCTGTCAGACCTGGGCCCTGACAGTTCATCTGGAACCCTTCTGTCAGACCTGGACCCTGACAGTTCATCTGGAACCCTTCTGTCAGACCTGGGCCCTGACAGTTCATCTGGAACCCTTCTGTCTGACCCGGGCCCTGACAGTTCATCTGGAACCCTTCTGTCTGACCCGGGCCCTGACAGTTCATCTGGAACCCTTCTGTCAGACCCGGGCCTGACAGTTCATCTGGAACCCTTCTGTCAGACCTGGGCCCTGACAGTTCATCTGGAACTCTTCTGTCAGACCTGGGCCCTGACAGTTCATCTGGAACCGTTCTGTCAGACCTGGGCCCTGACAGTTCATCTGGAACCCTTCTGTCAGACCTGGACCCTGACAGTTCATCTGGAACCCTTCTGTCAGACCTGGGCCCTGACAGTTCATCTGAAACCCTTCTGTCAGACCCGGGCCCTGACAGTTCAGCTGGAACCCTTCTGTCTGACCCGGGCCCTGACAGTTCATCTGGAACCCTTCTGTCAGACCCGGGCCCTGACAGTTCATCTGGAACCCATCTGTCAGACCTGGACCCTGACAGTTCATCTGGAACCTTTCTGTCAGACCTGGACCCTGACAGTTCATCTGGAACCTTTCTGTCAGACCTGGGCCCTGACGGTTCATCTGGAGACCTTCTGTCAGACCTGGGCCCTGACAGTTCATCTGGAACCCTTCTGTCAGACCTGGACCCTGACAGTTCATCTGGAACCCTTCTGTCAGACCTGGGCCCTGACAGTTCATCTGGAACCCTTCTGTCAGACCTGGGCCCTGACAGTTCATCTGGAACCCTTCTGTCAGACCTGGACCCTGACAGTTCATCTGAAACCCTTCTGTCAGACCTGGGCCCTGACAGTTCATCTGGAACCCTTCTGTCAGACCTGGACCCTGACAGTTCATCTGGAACGCTTCTGTCAGACCTGGACCCTGACAGTTCATCTGGAACCCTTCTGTCAGACCTGGACCCTGACAGTTCATCTGGAACCCTTCTGTCAGACCTGGGCCCTGACAGTTCATCTGGAACCCTTCTGTCAGACCTGGACCCTGACAGTTCATCTGGAACCCTTCTGTCAGACCTGGACCCTGACAGCTCATCTGGAACCCTTCTGTCAGACCTGGACCCTGACAGTTCTGTCAGACCTGGACCCTGACAGTCCATCTGGAACCCTTCTGTCAGACCTGGACCCTGACAGCTCATCTGGAACCCTTCTGTCAGACCTGGACCCTGACAGTTCATCTGGAGACCTTCTGTCAGACCTGGACCCTGACAGTCCATCTGGAACCCTTCTGTCAGACCTGGACCCTGACAGTTCATCTGGAACGCTTCTGTCAGACCTGGACCCTGACAGCTCATCTGGAACCCTTCTGTCAGACCTGGACCCTGACAGTTCTGTCAGACCTGGACCCTGACAGTTCATCTGGAACCCTTCTGTCAGACCTGGACCCTGACAGCTCATCTGGAACCCTTCTGTCAGACCTGGACCCTGACAGTTCTGTCAGACCTGGACCCTGACAGTTAATCTGGAACCATTCTGTCAGACCTGGGCCCTGACAGTTAATCTGGAACCCTTCTGTCAGACCTGGGCCCTGACAGTTCATCTGGAACCCTTCTGTCAGACCTGGACCCTGACAGTTCATCTGGAACCCTTCTGTCAGACCTGGGCCCAGACAGTTCATCTGGAACCCTTCTGTCAGACCTGGACCCTGACAGTTCATCTGGAACGCTTCTGTCAGACCTGGACCCTGACAGTTCATCTGGAACCCTTCTGTCACACCTGGACCCTGACAGTTCATCTGGAACCCTTCTGTCAGACCTGGGCCCTGACAGTTCATCTGGAACCCTTCTGTCAGATCTGGGCCCTGACAGTTCATCTGGAACCCTTCTGTCAGACCTGGACCCTGACAGTTCATCTGGAACCCTTCTGTCAGACCTGGACCCTGACAGTTCTGTCAGACCTGGACCCTGACAGTTCATCTGGAACCCTTCTGTCAGACCTGGACCCTGACAGCTCATCTGGAACCCTTCTGCCAGACCTGGACCCTGACAGTTCATCTGGAGACCTTCTGTCAGACCTGGACCCTGACAGTTCATTTGGAACCCTTCTGTCAGACCTGGACCCTGACAGTTCATCTGGAACGCTTCTGTCAGACCTGGACCCTGACAGTTCTGTCAGACCTGGACCCTGACAGCTCATCTGGAACCCTTCTGTCAGACCTGGACCCTGACAGTTCTGTCAGACCTGGACCCTGACAGTTCATCTGGAACCCTTCTGTCAGACCTGGACCCTGACAGCTCATCTGGAACCCTTCTGTCAGACCTGGACCCTGACAGTTCATCTGGAGACCTTCTGTCAGACCTGGACCCTGACAGTTCATCTGGAACCCTTCTGTCAGACCTGGACCCTGACAGTTCATCTGGAACGCTTCTGTCAGACCTGGACCCTGACAGTTCTGTCAGACCTGGACCCTGACAGCTCATCTGGAACCCTTCTGTCAGACCTGGACCCTGACAGTTCTGTCAGACCTGGACCCTGACAGTTCATCTGGAACCCTTCTGTCAGACCTGGACCCTGACAGCTCATCTGGAACCCTTCTGTCAGACCTGGACCCTGACAGCTCATCTGGAACACTTCTGTCAGACCTGGACCCTGACAGTTCATCTGGAACCCTTCTGTCAGACCTGGACCCTGACAGTTCATCTGGAACCCTTCTGTCAGACCTGGACCCTGACAGCTCATCTGGAACCCTTCTGTCAGACCTGGACCCTGACAGCTCATCTGGAACCCTTCTGTCAGACCTGGACCCTGACAGTTCATCTGGAACCCTTCTGTCAGACCTGGGCCCTGACAGTTAATCTGGAACCCTTCTGTCAGACCTGGGCCCTGACAGTTCATCTGGAACCCTTCTGTCAGACCTGGACCCTGACAGTTCATCTGGAACCCTTCTGTCAGACCTGGGCCCTGACAGTTCATCTGGAACCCTTCTGTCAGACCTGGACCCTGACAGTTCATCTGGAACCCTTCTGTCAGACATGGGCCCTGACCGTTTATCTGGAAACCTTCTGTCAGACCTGGACCCTGACAGTTCATCTGGAACCCTTCTGTCAGACCTGGACCCTGACCGTTCATCTGGAACCCTTCTGTCAGACCGGGGCCCTGACAGTTCATCTGGAACCCTTCTGTCAGACCTGGACCCTGACAGTTCATCTGGAACCCTTCTGTCAGACCTGGACCCTGACAGTTCATCTGGAACGCTTCTGTCAGACCTGGACCCTGACAGTTCTGTCAGACCTGGACACTGACAGCTCATCTGGAACCCTTCTGACAGACCTGGACCCTGACAGTTCTGTCAGACCTGGACCCTGACAGTTCATCTGGAACCCTTCTGTCAGACCTGGACCCTGACAGCTCATCTGGAACCCTTCTGTCAGACCTGGACCCTGACAGCTCATCTGGAACCCTTCTGTCTGAGTTTCACCCAACCCAGCCGCTCAGAGTCGCTGATGAGCTGCTGATGGAACTCTGCTGCACCATTATTATTATTATGGAAACATGACCGCTAAGTTTCACATTTGTCCGGTAAGAAAAAATCCTAGGGGTAACCCTGGTGTGTGTGTGTGTGTGTGTGTGTGTGTGTGTGTGTGTGTGTGTGTGTGTGTGTGTGTGTGTGTGTGTGTGTGTGTGTGTGTGTGTGCGTATATACCTCCTCCCTGCTCCTCCTCTCTCTCTCCCCCTCTTTCTGTAGTTTAGCTGCTCGATCGTCCGCCTCCTCTGCCTGCTCCTGCAGGACTTTGATCTTCTTCTTCACGGCCTCGATACTGTTCAGTCCTCCACTCGTCATCTTCTTCTTCTACTGCGGGAGCAGCGCACACCACCATGACAATATACACACACACATATATACACACACATATACACTATCCACACATCGATAGAGGAAGTCGTTCCTGCCCGCTGCAATGACTCTGTTCAGCAGACCCCCTGTGGAGCAGAGAACTCTCTGCTGTGGAGCAGAGAACTCTCTGCTCCACAGCTTGGAATAAAACCACATTCATATCATCTGTTCTATATTTAATATTCCATCTGTCATATATATATATACCTTTATTTATTTTCATTTGTGTGGTGCAATGCAATCATTTCCCACATTGAGATCAATAAAGTACTTCTTATCTTATCTCTATATACACTGAACAAAAATATCAACGCAACACTTTTGTTTTTGCTCCCATTTCTCATGAGATGAACTCAAAGATCTAAAACATTTTCTATAAACACAAAATAACCATTTCTCTCAAATATTGTTCACAAATCTGAAAGAATGTGTGATAGTGAGCACTTCTCCTTTGCCGAGAGAATCCATCCCACCTCACAGGTGTGGCATATCAAGATGCTGATTAGACAGCATGATTATTGCACAGGTGTGCCTTAGGCTGGCCACAATAAAAGGCCACTCTGAAACGTGCACTTTTGCTTTATTGGGGGGGTCTGGGGGGGTCCGAAAACCAGTATCTGGTGTGACCACCATTTGCCTCACGCAGTGCAACACATCTCCTTGGCATAGAGTTGATCAGGTTGTTGATTGTGGCCTGTGGAATGTTGGTCCACTCCTCTTCAATGGCTGTGCCAAGTTGCTGGATATTGGCAGGAACTGGAACACGCTGTCGTATACGCCGATCCAGAGCCTCCCAAACATGCTCAATGGGTGACATGTCCGGTGAGTATGCTGGCCATGCAAGAACTGGGATGTTTTCAGCCTCCAGGAATTGTGTACAGATCCTTGCAACATGGGGCCGTGCATTATCATGCTGCAACATGAGGTGATGGTCGTGGATGAATGGCACAACAATGGGCCTCAGGATCTCGTCACGGTATCTCTGTGCATTCACAATGCCATCAATAAAATGCACCTGTGTTCGTCGTCCATAACATACGCCTGCCCATACCATAACCCCACCACCACCATGGGCCACTCCATTCACAACATTGACATCAGAAAACCGCTCACCCACACGACGCCACACACGCCGTCTGCCATCTGCCCTGAACAGTGAAAACCGGGATTCATCCGTGAAGAGAACACCTCTCCAACATCGAATGTGAGCATTTGCCCACTCAAGACGGTTACGTCGACGAACCGGAGTCAGGTGGAGACCCCGATGAGGACGACGAGCATGCAGATGAGCTTCCCTGAGACGGTTTCTGACAGCAGAAATGCTTTGGTTATGCAAAGCGATTGTTGCAGCAGCTGTCCGAGTGGCTGGTCTCAGACGGTCTTGGAGGTGAACATGCTGGATGTGGAGGTCCTGGGCTGGTGTGGTTACACGTGGTCTGCGGTTGTGAGGCCGGTTGGATGTACTGCCAAATTCTCTGAAACGCCTTTGGAGACGGCTTATGGTGAGAAATGAACATTCAATTCACGGGCAACAGCTCTGGTGGACATTCCTGCTGTCAGCATGCCAATTGCACGCTCCCTCAAAACTTGCGACATCTGTGGCATCGTGCTGTGTGATAAAACTGCACGTTTCAGAGTGGCCTTTTATTGTGGCTGCCTAAGGCACACCTGTGCAATAATCATGGTTAGGGTTAGGTTTTTGTAAGGGCCACCAGATACTGGTTTTCGGACCCCCCCAGACCCCCCCAATAAAGCAAAACTGCACGTTTCAGAGTGGCCTTTTATTGTGGCCAGCCTAAGGCACACCTGTGCAATAATCATGCTGTCTAATCAGCATCTTGATATGCCACACCTGTGAGGTGGGATGGATTCTCTCGGCAAAGGAGAAGTGCTCACTATCACACATTCTTTCAGATTTGTGAACAATATTTGAGAGAAATGGTTATTTTGTGTATATATATATATATATATATATTTTTTATTTTTTATTTTTTTATTCTACTAAAATCATACAAAAACAAAAACGTATAATTCATACACACAAATGAACAAAATGAGTAGAAGCGGGAGGGCTGAAGCATAGCTCCCTCCTGATCATTAGCATCAATATAATAATGGCAAATAGAACATGTTTTAGATCTTTGAGTTCATCTCATGACAAATGGGAGCAAAAACAAAAGTGTTGCATTTATATTTGTGTTCAGTGTATGTTTGTGGTGTCATTAATCAAATTGAATCACGTGATCAGTTAAATTATTAAATGAGCTGAAATAGTATTGTTGTTTTTGTTATAAGGAGGCCAGCGACAGAAATAAACTGTCAAGTTTAACATCTCAAAAAAGTTTAAATGGGAATAAAAATGTAAAAATAATATAATGATTATTATGTTTAAGAAACCACTGCTATCCTTTTTAAACAAATAGAATAGAATAACCTAGTTTTAGTCAATAAAACGTAATATATGTATGTACTAAATGTGCTTTACATGTAGGCTACTTTAGTATTGTCTTTAAGTACAAAAGTACATGTACTACAAAAGTACATGTACTACAAAAGTACATGTACTTCGTTACTTTACTGCTGTGTTTATTTTCCTCAGTGTTGTTGTTATTAGCCGGTTAGCTCCTGATGCTAACAGTGGACACCGCCCCGGTTCAGCCTGTTAGCATCAGCAGACAGAGTGGTGTAGCAGTGTGTAGCAGTGTGTAGCAGTGTGTTACAGTGTGTAGCAGTGTGTTGCAGTGTGTTACAGTGTGTAGCAGTGTGTAGCAGTGTGTAGCAGTGTGTAGCAGTGTGTAGCAGTGTGTTACAGTGTGTAGCAGTGTGTAGCAGTGTGTTACAGTGTGTAGCAGTGTGTAGCAGTGTGTAGCAGTGTGTAGCAGTGTGTAGCAGTGTGTTACAGTGTGTAGCAGTGTGTTACAGTGTGTAGCAGTGTGTAGCAGTGTGTTACAGTGTATCACACAGTTACACTTTCTGAGTGTACCTGAGAGACTCACCTGTCTGAGTCTGAAGGAGAAACAGCTGATCCTCCAGCAGCTAGCCGTTAGCAGCAGCTAGCGGTTAGCAGCAGCTCTACAAACAGGGTGAGGGTTAGACAGCTCTGGGTGTGTGGTACTCCTGGTTCTGGCCTGGTTCTGGTCCTGGTTCTGGTTCTGGTCCCTCTCCTCAAACAGCTCCAGAACACGTCTTCTACTGATTTATGACTTCTTCTTTTTCTTCTTATATTGGTAGGGGTAGGGAGCATGCTGCCCCCTACTGAGATGGAGTGTGTCACATCACGACTGATATTTCCTCACATTCAAAATCAAATAAAAGCGATATTAAATCAAGCCCTTTGCACCTTTTTCCTATGATCTGTTGCATTGGAGGAGCGTGCAGGCGTCCATACGCTGCTCTGCTGTGCGAGCGACCAGAACCCTTCATCTGGAATGACCTCCATTCCCTCCCTGGACCCTTCTTCTTCTTCTTCTTCTACGTCCTATCAGAGCCTGTTCAGCGGGATGCCTAGACCTCACATCCTTCTTCATGACTACATTCAGCAGGAGTAACTCAGTACAGTGAGGGATTACCTTTCTCTAAAGTAACTAGCAGAGTAACTAGTTACCTTCAGCAGGAGTAACTCAGTACAGTGAGGGATTACCTTTCTCTAAAGTAACTAGCAGAGTAACTAGTTACTTTCAGCAGGAGTAACTCAGTACAGTGAGGGATTACCTTTCTCTAAAGTAACTAGCAGAGTAACTAGTTACCTTCAGCAGGAGTAACTCAGTACAGTGAGGGATTACCTTTCTCTAAAGTAACTAGCAGAGTAACTAGTTACTTTCAGCAGGAGTAACTCAGTACAGTGAGGGATTACCTTTCTCTAAAGTAACTAGCAGAGTAACTAGTTACTTTCAGCAAGAGTAACTCAGTACAGTGAGGGATTACCTTTCTCTAAAGTAACTAGCAGAGTAACTAGTTACTTTCAGCAGGAGTAACTCAGTACAGTGAGGGATTACCTTTCTCTAAATTAACTAGCAGAGTAACTAGTTACTTTCAGCAGGAGTAACTCAGTACAGTGAGGGATTACCTTTCTCTAAAGTAACTAGCAGAGTAACTAGTTACTTTCAGCAGGAGTAACTCAGTACAGTGAGGGATTACCTTTCTCTAAAGTAACTAGCAGAGTAACTAGTTACTTTCAGCAGGAGTAACTCAGTACAGTGAGGGATTACCTTTCTCTAAAGTAACTAGCAGAGTAACTAGTTACTTTCAGCAGGAGTAACTCAGTACAGTGAGGGATTACCTTTCTCTAAAGTAACTAGCAGAGTAACTAGTTACTTTCAGCAGGAGTAACTCAGTACAGTGAGGGATTACCTTTCTCTAAAGTAACTAGCAGAGTAACTAGTTACTTTCAGCAGGAGTAACTCGGTACAGTGAGGGATTACCTTTCTCTAAAGTAACTCGCAGAGTAACTAGTTATTTTCAGCAGGAGTAACTCAGTACAGTGAGGGATTACCTTTCTCTAAAGTAACTAGCAGAGTAACTAGTTACTTTCAGCAGGAGTAACTCCGTACAGTGAGGGATTACCTTTCTCTAAAGTAACTAGCAGAGTAACTAGTTACTTTCAGCAGGAGTAACTCAGTACAGTGAGGGATTATCTTTCTCTAAAGTAACTAGCAGAGTAACTAGTTACTTTCAGCAGGAGTAACTCAGTACAGTGAGGGATTACCTTTCTCTAAAGTAACTAGCAGAGTAACTAGTTACTTTCAGCAGGAGTAACTCAGTACAGTGAGGGATTACCTTTCTCTAAAGTAACTAGCAGAATAACTAGTTACTTTCAGCAGGAGTAACTCAGTACAGTGAGGGATTACCTTTCTCTAAAGTAACTAGCAGAGTAACTAGTTACTTTCAGCAGGAGTAACTCAGTACAGTGAGGGATTACCTTTCTCTAAAGTAACTAGCAGAATAACTAGTTACTTTCAGCAGGAGTAACTCAGTACAGTGAGGGATTACCTTTCTCTAAAGTAACTCTCTCTTGATATCTTCTCCCTGAACTCTTATCCAATCGGTGAGAGATAACTAATCTCTCCTCGTTTCATTGGTTCTCCTGATTCTGCGGTGATGAGTGAGTCTTATTGCTCTGTAATGATTTCTGTCCACCTCTTCCATGTGACTTGATACTCGGACAGACTTTTGAGTAACTTATAAACCCTACCCATTGTGTGGTTGCTGCACGTATCACTACGCCCGGGTTAGACCCCCCGCAGAGCTGCAGAAAGCAGATATGGGCCGGTTACTCTGTGCGTTGTGAGGTCAGGAAACGTGTTTCTTTTAGAGATATAGAACTGAAACTATAAAATGACCCTCATCATCCTGTGAAATAAATAAAGCTTTCAGACGTTGCTAAAAATACCCTTCAATAAATATGAAAAGCACATCGGCTATTTTAATGTGATTATGACTATTTGTGTACTAGTCTTAAATCCTTTTTCTGAACTCAATTAAAGATTTTAAAATGTCATAAAATCAAAATACATAGATTATCCAAAGTAAGAGAAACATGTGAATTTTAAGAATATATTATTTAGTGAAAGTGTACGGGGAAATAAAGACATCATGGTTTGATCCAGCTGATTTATAACAGAGAATAAATCACAACTTTACAGTTTATACAGTACACACTCCAGCTCTGTAAACGCATTATAAAAGAGTAAAAGCACTCAAATAAAAAAGACTTTGGACACAAACATATAAACCAAGGATTCAGGTTTAACCTTCATTTTTCATTCTGTACATTTCCATGATCTAATGGACATTAAATATTTCAGCATAATAACTTCATGAGAATAAACAGCCTCCATGTCTCATCTGGTCAGACCTGATCAATAGAAACCTGGTCAGACCAGATCAATAGAAACCTGGTCAGACCTGATCAATAGAAACCTGGTCAGACCTGATCAATAGAAACCTGGTCAGACCAGATCAATAGAAACCTGGTCAGACCTGATCAATAGAAACATGGTCAGACCAGATCAATAGAAACCTGGTCAGACCTGATCAATAGAAACCTGGTCAGACCTGGTCAATAGAAACATGGTCAGACCAGATCAATAGAAACCTGGTCAAACCTGTTCAATAGAAACCTGGTCAGACCTGATCAATAGAAACCTGGTCAGACCTGGTCAAACCTGTTCAATAGAAACCTGGTCAGACCTGATCAATAGAAACATGGTCAGACCTGATCGATAGAAACCTGGTCAGACCTGATCAATAGAAACCTGGTCAGACCTGGTCAAACCTGTTCAATAGAAACCTGATCGGACCTGATCAATAGAAACCTGGTCAGACCTGGTCAAACCTGTTCAATAGAAACCTGGTCAGACCTGATCAATAGAAACATGGTCAGACCTGATCAATAGAAACCTGGTCAGACCTGATCAATAGAAACCTGGTCAGACCTGATCAATAGAAACCTGGTCAGACCTGGTCAAACCTGTTCAATAGAAACCTGGTCAGACCTGATCAATAGAAACATGGTCAGACCTGATCGATAGAAACCTGGTCAGACCTGATCAATAGAAACCTGGTCAGACCTGGTCAAACCTGTTCAATAGAAACCTGATCAGACCTGATCAATAGAAACCTGGTCAGACCTGGTCAAACCTGATCAATAGAAACCTGGTCAGACCTGATCAATAGAAACCTGGTCAGACCTGGTCAAACCTGTTCAATAGGAACCTGGTCAGACCTGATCAATAGAAACCTGGTCAGACCTGGTCAAACCTGATCAATAGAAACCTGATCAGACCTGATCAATAGAAACCTGGTCAGACCTGGTCAAACCTGTTCAATAGAAACCTGGTCAGACCTGGTCAAACCTGTTCAATAGAAACCTGGTCAGACCTGATCAATAGAAACCTGGTCAGACCTGGTCAAACCTGATCAATAGAAACTTGGTCAGACCTGATCAATAGAAACCTGGTCAGACCTGGTCAAACCTGATCAATAGAAACTTGGTCAGACCTGATCAATAGAAACCTGGTCAGACCTGATCAATAAAAACACCAGGTTTACACGCTAACACGCTAACATGCTACCCCCCCCCCCTTTTAAACTAGGGCTGGATCCACAGAGAATACTTTATTTACACTCAAGGTTTTAATATCTCACGGTTTTACATTACTGATCCATGTCGGCGATGAGGAACTGAGACGACTGGTATTGGATTAATTCATTCAGTCAATCATTCATTCAGTCATTGAGTCATTCAGTCATTCAGACATTGAATCATTCAGTCATTGAGTCATTCAGTCATTGAGTCATTCAGTCATTCAGACATTGAGTCATTCAGTCATTGAGTCATTCAGTCATTGAGTCATTCAGACATTGAGTCATTCAGTCATTGAGTTATTCAGTCATTGAGTTATTCAGTCATTGAGTTATATACTCCAAGGAGAGGCGGGGCTTATGACGGGAGGCGGGGCTTATGGTGGTAGGCGGGGCTTATGGTCCTCGATGATCACGTGATCTTGGTTGAGGGTGGAGCCGTTCTCCACGGAGCATGGGGGACGGATGGTGCTGGATCCAGCTCCTGTTAGCTCTGCAGGTTAGCATTAGCTGCTAGCCCTCAGTTTATTTCTGTAAACCTTTGTAAACATGTCTACAGGTAAAAAATGTTTTTGGTCCCAGAATGACGTTAAACTACTTTAATATAAATACATTTACACGCTTTGTTTACAGCACTTTATAACGTCAACACTGGAGATGCTGACATCCAAAGGCATTTTGGGTAATGTAGTGTGGTGTCTCACAATGTAAATCCCGCCCCCTCCAGCACATGTGGGCGGGGCTCCAGCTGTGATACTTCCTGTTTCTGACAGCAGGAACCTTTCACAATGAAAGTCTCTGGATGTTAACTGGGCTCCGCCCCGCACTCGCTCTCCTCCGGGATATCCTGCAGGTCTGGAACAAAATAAAAGATAAGGATAAATAATAGTGTTATTAATATCACCATATTAATACTTATGATATAGATATTTATAATAATATATATATCATGATAACATGTTGGTGGGGAGCTGACCTCTCGGGCTGTCGGAGCGAGGAGAGATTTTCTCCCCGTTTGTTTCCTGGACGCCGTCTAATTGGTCGACTGGCTCCTGGGTGGCCAATGGTGCGAGGGGGCGGGGCTCCAACTCCCTGCTTCCACGCCTCCTGCTCACCTGCTGCCACACACACACACACACCTGAGCTTAGCATATTTTACATCTTATGTTATTGACTTCAGTCAGACCCCCCCCACAGATATTCATTGTTGACCCGCCCCCCCTCGTCATGATATTGGTTTTCACATTTAAATACTTTGTGGACTCACCGGTTCCCCCTTCATGACATCGCTGATGTCTCCGTTGCTCCGTCTCCTAGAGCCTGCCCCCTCCCTGATTGGCTCCTCCCCCTTCAGGCGAAGACGTGTCACTTCCTCCTGCAGCAGCTCCACCTGTCGCCGCAGAAGTCCCGCCTCCCCCCCCTCCCCCGAGAGAGAGCGGGTGAGGGCGGGGCCTGTGGGCAGGGAGGGGGCAGGGCCTGTGGTGAGTGACAGCTCCAGGATCGAGTCTTGACGAATCACAGCAGCCTGAGGGGAGGAGCGGTCACTTAACAACAACATTTATAATAATAATAATAACAATAATAACAACAATTGTAGTTTCTCACCTGCAGTGCGTGGAGCTGCGTGCTCAGGCTGACCAGGCGCTGACGCACTTCCTGTGGAGGGAACAGCTGTTAGTTAGACTGAAGTACACCTTCTAACGTCAGGCTGACCAGGCGCTGACGCACTTCCTGTGGAGGGAACAGCTGTTAGACTGAAGTACACCTTCTAACGTCAGGCTGACCAGGCGCTGACGCACTTCCTGTGGAGGGAACAGCTGTTAGACTGAAGTACACCTTCTAACGTTTGAGCCCCACAGCACTGCTCTACTCAAGGTCACATGACATTCTCCTCTCTGCTGGTTCCCTCTCCATCATCATCATCATCTTCATCCTTCTTGACCAACCGCTGCCTTCGACACCATCAACCACTCCATCCTCACCTCCTTCAGTCCTTAACACCATCAACCACTCCATCCTCACCTCCTTCAGTCCTTAACACCATCAACCACTCCATCCTCACCTCCTTCAGTCCTTAACACCATCAACCACTCCATCCTCACCTCCTTCAGTCCATAACACCATTAACCACTCCATCCTCACCTCCTTCAGTCCTTAACACCATTAACCACTCCATCCTCACCTCCTTCAGTCCTTAACACCATCAACCACTCCATCCTCACCTCCTTCAGTCCTTAACACCATTAACCACTCCATCCTCACCTCCTTCAGTCCTTAACACCATCAACCACTCCATCCTCACCTCCTTCAGTCCATAACACCATTAACCACTCCATCCTCACCTCCTTCAGTCCTTAACACCATTAACCACTCCATCCTCACCTCCTTCAGTCCTTAACACCATCAACCACTCCATCCTCACCTCCTTCAGTCCATAACACCATTAACCACTCCATCCTCACCTCCTTCAGTCCTTAACACCATTAACCACTCCATCCTCACCTCCTTCAGTCCTTAACACCATCAACCACTCCATCCTCACCTCCTTCAGTCCTTAACACCATCAACCACTCCATCCTCACCTCCTTCAGTCCATAACACCATTAACCACTCCATCCTCACCTCCTTCAGTCCTTAACACCATTAACCACTCCATCCTCACCTCCTTCAGTCCTTAACACCATCAACCACTCCATCCTCACCTCCTTCAGTCCTTAACACCATTAACCACTCCATCCTCACCTCCTTCAGTCCTTAACACCATTAACCACTCCATCCTCACCTCCTTCAGTCCTGAACACCATTAACCACTCCATCCTCACCTCCTTCAGTCCTTAACACCATCAACCACTCCATCCTCACCTCCTTCAGTCCTTAACACCATTAACCACTCCATCCTCACCTCCTTCAGTCCTTAACACCATTAACCACTCCATCCTCACCTCCTTCAGTCCTGAACACCATTAACCACTCCATCCTCACCTCCTTCAGTCCTTAACACCATCAACCACTCCATCCTCACCTCCTTCAGTCCTTAACACCATTAACCACTCCATCCTCACCTCCTTCAGTCCTTAACACCATTAACCACTCCATCCTCACCTCCTTCAGTCCTTAACACCATCAACCACTCCATCCTCACCTCCTTCAGTCCTTAACACCATTAACCACTCCATCCTCACCTCCTTCAGTCCTTAACACCATCAACCACTCCATCCTCACCTCCTTCAGTCCTTAACACCATTAACCACTCCATCCGACCTCTGCAGCTCATCCAGAATGCAGCGGCTCCTCTGGTCTTCAACCTTCCTAAATGTTCCCACACCACTCCGCTCCTCCGCTCCCTCCACTGGCTTCCAGTAACTGCTAGAATCCACTTCAAGACAATGGTACTTGCGTACCATGCTGTGAATGGATCTGGCCCTTCCTACATCCAGGACATGGTTAAACCGTACACCCCAGTGCGTGCACTCCGCTCTGCATCAGCCAAACGACTCGCTGCACCCTCGCTGCCAAGGGGACCCAAGTTCCCATCAGCAGAAACACGTGGGTTTGCTATCCTGGCTCCAAGATGGTGGAATGAGCTCCCATTGACATCAGGACAGCAGAAAGCTTACACACCTTCCAGACTGAAAACTCATCTCTTTCGACTCCACTTCCAGCAATAGAACTATTAACAAAGCACTTATATACTAATAAAGGACTGGCTTACCTAAAGCCAGTTGAGTAGCACTTGAAATGTTTGGCTCTTTGAAGCCTGATGTACTTTATGATTCTGTTTTCTTCAAGGTTGTGTCTTCCTGGTCGAACGCACTTATTGTAAGTCGCTCTGGATAAAAGCCTCAGCTAAATGCAATGTAATATAATGTAATGTAATCCTCACCTCCTTCAGTCCTTAACACCATTAACCACTCCATCCTCACCTCCTTCAGTCCTTAACACCATTAACCACTCCATCCTCACCTCCTTCAGTCCTTAACACCATCAACCACTCCATCCTCACCTCCTTCAGTCCTTAACACCACTAACCACTCCATCCTCACCTCCTTCAGTCCTTAACACCATCAACCACTCCATCCTCACCTCCTTCAGTACTTAACACCATTAACCACTCCATCCTCACCTCCTTCAGTCCTTAACACCATCAACCACTCCATCCTCACCTCCTTCAGTCCTTAACACCACTAACCACTCCATCCTCACCTCCTTCAGTCCTTAACACCATCAACCACTCCATCCTCACCTCCTTCAGTCCTTAACACCATTAACCACTCCATCCTCACCTCCTTCAGTCCTTAACACCATTAACCACTCCATCCTCACCTCCTTCAGTCCTTAACACCACTAACCACTCCATCCTCACCTCCTTCAGTCCTTAACACCATCAACCACTCCATCCTCACCTCCTTCAGTCCTTAACACCATTAACCACTCCATCCTCACCTCCTTCAGTCCTTAACACCATTAACCACTCCATCCTCACCTCCTTCAGTCCTTAACACCATCAACCACTCCATCCTCACCTCCTTCAGTCCTTAACAACATTAACCACTCCATCCTCACCTCCTTCAGTCCTTAACAACATTAACCACTCCATCCTCACCTCCTTCAGTCCTTAACACCACTAACCACTCCATCCTCACCTCCTTCAGTCCTTAACACCACTAACCACTCCATCCTCACCTCCTTCAGTCCTTAACAACATCAACCACTCCATCCTCACCCCCTTCAGTCCTTAACACCACTAACCACTCCATCCTCACCTCCTTCAGTCCTTAACACCATCAAACACTCCATCCTCACCTCCTTCAGT
>CM053258.1:96399-106399 GCA_028583405.1 Pogonophryne albipinna
CTGTAACAGTACTGGGGTCAGTCTGAAGCAGGGTACTCTGTAACAGTACTGAGGTCAGTCTGAAGCAGGGTACTCTGTAACAGTACTGAGATCAGTCTGAAGCAGGTTACTCTGTAACAGTACTGAGATCAGTCTGAAACATAACAGTACTGAGGTCAGTCTGAAACATAACACAGATCTGAGGTCAGTCTGAAACACAACACAGTGCTGAGGTCAGTCTGAAACATAACAGTACTGAGGTCAGTCTGAAACATAACAGTGCTGAGGTCAGTCTGAAGCAGGTTACTCTGTAACAGTTCTGGGGTCAGTCTGAAGCAGGTTACTCTGTAACAGTACTGAGGTCAGTCTGAAGCAGGGTACTCTGTAACAGTACTGAGATCAGTCTGAAGCAGGTTACTCTGTAACAGTACTGAGATCAGTCTTACTCTGTAACAGTCCTGAGATCAGTCTGAAGCAGGTTACTCTGTAACAGTTCTGGGGTCAGTCTGAAGCAGGTTACTCTGTAACAGTTCTGGGGTCAGTCTGAAGCAGGTTACTCTGTAACAGTACTGAGGTCAGTCTGAAGCAGGTTACTCTGTAACAGTACTGAGGTCAGTCTGAAGCAGGGTACTCTGTAACAGTACTGAGATCAGTCTGAAGCAGGTTACTCTGTAACAGTACTGAGATCAGTCTGAAGCAGGTTACTCTGTAACAGTACTGAGGTCAGTCTGAAGCAGGGTACTCTGTAACAGTACTGAGATCAGTCTGAAGCAGGTTACTCTGTAACAGTACTGAGGTCAGTCTTACTCTGTAACAGTACTGAGATCAGTCTTACTCTGTAACAGTACTGAGATCAGTCTTACTCTGTAACAGTACTGAGATCAGTCTTACTCTGTAACAGTACTGAGGTCAGTCTTACTCTGTAACAGTACTGAGATCAGTCTTACTCTGTAACAGTACTGAGATCAGTCTTACTCTGTAACAGTACTGGGGTCAGTCTGAAGCAGGTTACTCTGTAACAGGGTTAGGGTTAGAGGAGGTGCCTCACCTTCAGCGATGGAGGTGAGGAGGAGCTGCTCCGCCTGAGGAGCAGCAGAGGAGTTTGCTCTGAACAGGTTCCTGCAGGAGGAAGAGGAGGAGGAGCTGATCTCCTCCTCTTCCTCTCCTCCTCCTCTTCCTGTGGCCTCCACCAGGTCAGAGAACAGAGTCACTCGCTCCTGCAGGAGCTCCAGCACCTCCCGGTCCTTCTGCTGGATGTCCGCTGGGGGAGGAGGAGACATGTTAGAGAGGATGAGGAGGAGGAGGAGGAGGAGGAGGAGGAGGAGGAGGAGGAGGAGGAGGAGCACCATTACCTCTGAGTCTGCGCAGTAAAGCTTTGTCTTCAGTCTCGATGAGAGGAAACTCATCTCTGGATGGACAGCTGAGGACAAAACACAAGACTGTCAACTACTGCAGAACTAATGGCACTACCTCAGAACTAATGGCACTACCTCAGAACTAATGGCACTACCTCAGTACTAATGGCACTACCTCAGTACTAATGGTATTACCTCAGTACTAATGGCACTACCTCAGTACTAATGGCACTACCTCAGTACTAATGGCACTACCTCAGTACTAATGGCACTACCTCAGTACTAATGGCACTACCTCAGTACTAATGGCACTACCTCAGTACTAATGGCACTAATGGCACTACCTCAGTACTAATGTCACTACCTCAGTACTAATGGCACTACCTCAGTACTAATGGTATTACCTCAGTACTAATGGCACTACCTCAGTACTAATGGCACTACCTCAGTACTAATGTCACTACCTCAGTACTAATGGCACTACCTCAGTACTAATGGTATTACCTCAGTACTAATGGCACTACCTCAGTACTAATGGTATTACCTCAGTACTAATGGCACTACCTCAGTACTAATGGTATTACCTCAGTACTAATGGTATTACCTCAGTACTAATGGCACTACCTCAGTACTAATGTCACTAACTCAGTACTAATGGCACTACCTCAGTACTAATGGCACTACCTCAGTACTAATGTCACTACCTCAGTTCTAATGGCACTACCTCAGTACTAATGGTATTACCTCAGTACTAATGGCACTACCTCAGTACTAATGGTATTACCTCAGTACTAATGGCACTACCTCAGTACTAATGGCACTACCTCAGTACTAATGGTATTACCTCAGTACTAATGGCACTACCTCAGTACTAATGGCACTACCTCAGTACTAATGGCACTACCTCAGTACTAATGGTATTACCTCAGTACTAATGGCACTACCTCAGTACTAATGGCACTACCTCAGTACTATTGGCACTACCTCAGTACGAATGGCACTACCTCAGTACTAATGGCACTACCTCAGTACTATTGGCACTACCTCAGTACTAATGGTACTACCTCAGTACTAATGGCACTACCTCAGTACTAATGGTACTACCGCAGTACTAGCAGTACTATGATTGAGTACTAGGAGCTGAATACTACTCACCTGCCGGCCACCTGCTGGATCCGGCTCATCACTGATACTTATGGTACTACCTCAGTACTAGCAGCTCTACATGTACTCTGACTGAATACTACATGTACTCTGACTGAATACTACAGTACTATAACTGAATACTGCTCACCTGCCGGCCGCCTGCTGGATCCGGCTCATCCAGGTCTGAATACTGCAGTACTTATATATAAATATATAATAGTACATGTATAATACTGCTCACCTGCCGGCTGCCTGCTGGATCCGGCTCATCCAGGTCTTCCGGCCCTCCTTGGAGGAGGCATGCAGCTCGTACATCTCGGGGGGGCAGGAGGCGCTGATCAGGTACATCCCTCGCTCCTGATTGGCTATGTCTCTGACGATCAGGTTATTGAGGGAGACCACCGGAGACTTGTCCTGAGACAGGTGAGAGACAGACAGGTGAGAGACAGACAGGTACAGGCTCAGAATATCCTTCAGGGACCAGAGGACTAACAGGTCCTTCAGGGACCAGGGGGCTAACAGGTCCTTCAGGGACCAGATAACTAACAGGTCCTTCAGGGACCAGGTCTGACTCACCAGTGATGGGAAAGTGAACTTCTGATCTTTCTCCTGAAGAAAAACCAAGATGTCCGACATCAGCAGGACCTGCACATCTGGAGACAAACAAACAGCTGGTCAGCATCACAACAGGTAGACAGATGGACAGGTATCCAGGTGGACAGGTAGACAGGTGGACAGATGGACAGGTAGACAGATGAACAGGTAGACAGTTGAACAGGTAGACAGTTGAACAGGTAGACCGTTGAACAGGTAGACAGATGGTTAGGTAGACAGGTGGACAGGTAGACAGTTGAACAGGTAGACAGTTGAACAGGTAGACAGATGGTTAGGTAGACAGGTGGACAGGTAGAAAGGTAGACAAATGGACAGGTAGACAGGTGGACAGGTAGACAGTTGAACAGGTTAGACAGATGGTTAGGTAGACAGGTGGACAGGTAGACAGATGGACAGGTAGACAGGTAGACAGATGAACAGGTAGACAGATGGTTAGGTAGACAGATGGACAGGTAGACAGGTGGACAGGTAGACAGTTGAACAGGTAGACAGATGGTTAGGTAGACAGATGGACAGGTAGACAGGTGGACAGGTAGACAGTTGAACTGGTAGACAGATGGTTAGGTAGACAGGTGGACAGGTAGACAGTTGAACAGGTAGACAGTTGAACAGGTAGACAGATGGTTAGGTAGACAGGTGGACAGGTAGAAAGGTAGACAAATGGACAGGTAGACAGGTGGACAGGTAGACAGTTGAACAGGTAGACAGATGGTTAGGTAGACAGGTGGACAGGTAGACAGATGGACAGGTAGACAGGTAGACAGATGGACAGGTAGACAGTTGAACAGGTAGACAGATGGTTAGGTAGACAGGTGGACAGGTAGACAGATGGACAGGTAGACAGGTAGACAGGTGGACAGGTAGACAGTTGAACAGGTAGACAGATGGTTAGGTAGACAGATGGACAGGTAGACAGGTGGACAGGTAGACAGTTGAACAGGTAGACAGATGGTTAGGTAGACAGATGGACAGGTAGACAGGTGGACAGGTAGACAGTTGAACAGGTAGACAGATGGTTAGGTAGACAGGTGGACAGGTAGACAGATGGTTAGGTAGGCAGGTGGACAGGTAGACAGATGGTTAGGTAGACAGATGGACAGGTAGACAGGTGGACAGGTAGACAGTTGAACAGGTAGACAGATGGTTAGGTAGACAGATGGACAGGTAGACAGGTGGACAGGTAGACAGTTGAACAGGTAGACAGATGGTTAGGTAGACAGGTGGACAGGTAGACAGATGGTTAGGTAGGCAGGTGGACAGGTAGACAGATGGATAGGTAGACAGGTGGACAGGTGGACAGGTACACAGGTGACTGTACCTTTCATCCTGGAGCCCTGCACCTTCCAGAGGAGGGGTCCCTCATAGAGTAGCCTCCTCCTCAGCAGCTCCCCCCCTCTGAACTCTCCTCCTCCCTGAACCTCCGCCTGGGCCCTGGGGTCCAGACGGGCCTGGACCTCCTGAAGCCTCCGGGTCCGGTCCAGCTCCAGAACCTCCTGGTCCACGGAGCTGATGAGCCCCTTCAGGAGCAGCAGAGCCCGGGTCAGAGCCTGAGACTCCTCCTCACTGCCTGGAGGTCATAGCAGATGTCAGAGGTTATTAGGGGTCAGAGGTTATTAGAGGTCAGGGGTTATTAGAGGTCAGAGGTCGAGGTACCCTTGGTGTTGTCGAGGATCCGCTGGATGAGGACAGGGTACTTTGTGATTCGCTGAGTCACCAGCAGGATGCACTCCTGGACACCATGGCGACGCAGAAGAGGACCACGACAGGCCCGCTGAGCATTATGGGATAGACAGAAACACCACATTAGATACAGGTCCAGCTTCAAGTCTAGGTTCTGCTTCAAGACTAGGTTCTGGTTCAAGACTAGGTTATGGTTCAAGACTAGGTTCTGGTTCAAGACTAGGTTATGGTTCAAGACTAGGTTCTGGTTCAAGACTAGGTTCAGGTTCAAGACTAGGTTATGGTTCAAGATTAGGTTATGCTTCAAGACTAGGTTCTGGTTTAAGACTAGGTTCTGGTCCAGCTTCAAGTCTAGGTTCTGCTTCAAGACAAGGTTCTAGTCCAGCTTTAAGACTAGGTTCTGGTCCAGCTTCAAGACTAGGTTCTGGTTTAAGACTAGGTTCTGGTCCAGCTTCAAGTCTAGGTTCTGCTTCAAGACAAGGTTCTGGTTCAAGACTAGGTTATGGTTCAAGACTAGGTTATGGTTCAAGACTAGGTTCTGGTCCAGCTTCCAGACTAGGTTCTGGTCCAGCTTCAAGAATAGGTTCTGGTCCAGCTTCAAGACTAGGTTCTGGTTCAGCTTCAAGACTAGGTTCTGCTTCAATACTAGGTTCTGGTTCAAGACTAAGTTCTGGTCCAGCTTCAAGACTAGGTTCTGGTCCAGCTTCAATACTAGGTTCTGGTTCAAGACAAGGTTCTGGTTCAAGACTAAGGTTATGGTTCAAGACTAGGTTATGGTTCAAGACTAGGTTCTGGTCCAGCTTCCAGACTAGGTTCTGGTCCAGCTTCAAGAATAGGTTCTGGTCCAGCTTCAAGACTAGGTTCTGGTCCAGCTTCAAGTCTAGGTTCTGCTTCAAGACTAGGTTCTGGTTCAAGACTAAGTTCTGGTCCAGCTTCAAGACTAGGTTCTGGTCCAGCTTCAATACTAGGTTCTGGTTCAAGACTAGGTTCTGGTTTAAGACTAGGTTCTGGTCCAGATTCTGGTCCAGCTTCAAGACTAGGTTCTGGTCCAGCTTCAAGTCTAGGTTCTGCTTCAAGACTAGGTTCTGGTTCAAGACTAATTTCTGGTCCAGCTTCAAGACTAGGTTCTGGTCCAGCTTCAATACTAGGTTCTGGTTTAAGACTAGGTTCTGGTCCAGCTTCTGGTCCAGCTTCAAGACTAAGTTCTGGTTGTAGTCCAGGACTAGGCGCTGGTTCTGGTCCAGGACTAGGCTCTGGTGCTGGTACTCACCCTGATGAACTGCTGCAGTTTCCGGTCTCGGGTCAGAACCTCTTTGTAGAGTTTCACAGCTTTCGGGTGTCGACTGCAGAACTCAGAGTACAGTTTCTTCATGTCGTCTGCACACTGCCCTGAGAACTACACACACACACACACACACACACACACACACACACACACACACACACACACACACACACACACACACACACACACACACACACACACACACACACACACACACACACACACACACACACACACACACACACACACACACACACACACACACACACACACACACACACACACACACACACACACACACAGGGTCAGTAACCCCTCAGTCACCCCTCAGTCACCCCTCAGTCACCCCTCAAGTACCCCTCAGGCAGAGGTCGCGTTAACCGAATATTTTCGGTCAATGACGGATTATTTCTAACAATGACGGAAAAATCTGAAAGCAGTCCGTCATTTTGACAGATTAGAACAAACTCGGAACAGCGCCAAAGTTTCCCCGCAGCGTGGCTCCGGTGTTATGCCGTGTCCAAAAAGGAAATTATACCGTTTCCAAACCTAACTGTGCCGAACAAATCATTGAAATGTCTGTGAGTTTTGGCTTTACGCTGTGCACGCTCCCGCGAGGTGCAGCAGCCATGCATAACACGGCGCATGTGAACTGTCCCTCCCCCCCCCCCCCCGTTGACAGTTCACGCGCATGCTTCCTCCCCCCCCCCTCGTCAGAGTTGTGCAAAGGCCGACGGGTAATTCTGGATTTTGACGGAAGTTTTACGATCCTGTCCGTCAAAATGACGGACAGCGAAAAAGTCTAGCGCAACCTCTGCCCTCAGGTACCCCTCAGTTCCCCCTCAGGTACCCCTCAGTCACCCCTCAGGTACCCCTCAGTCACCCCTCAGTTCCCCCTCAGTCACCCCTCAGGTACCCCTCAGTCACCCCTCAGTTCCCCCTCAGGTACCCCTCAGTCACCCCTCAGGTACCCCTCAGTCACCCCTTAGGTACCCCTCAGTTCCCCCTCAGGTACCCCTCAGTCACCCCTCAGGTACCCCTCAGTTCCCCCTCAGGTACCCCTCAGTCACCCCTCAGGTACCCCTCAGTCACCCCTCAGGTACCCCTCAGTCGCCCCTCAGTCACCCCTCAGGTACCCCTCAGTCACCCTTCAGTCACCCCTCAGTTCCCCCTCAGGTACCCCTCAGTCGCCCCTCAGTCACCCCTCAGTCACCCCTCAGGTACCCCTCAGTTCCCCCTGAGGTACCCCTCAGTCACCCCTCAGTCACCCCTCAGGTACCCCTCAGTCACCCCTCAGTCACCCCTCAGGTACCCCTCAGTCACCCCTCAGTCACCCCTCAGTCACCCCTCAGGTACCCCTCAGTCACCCCTCAGTCACCCCTCAGGTACCCCTCAGCCACCCCTCAGTCACCCCTCAGGTACCCCTCAGTCACCCCTCAGTTCCCCCTCAGGTACCCCTCAGTCACCCCTCAGTTCCCCCTCAGGTACCCCTCAGTTCCCCCTCAGGTACCCCTCAGTCACCCCTCAGGTACCCCTCAGTCACCCCTCAGGTACCCCTCAGTCATCCCTCAGGTACCCCTCAGTCACCCCTTAGGTACCCCACAGTTACCCCTCAGTCACCCCTCAGTTCCCCCTCAGGTACCCCTCAGTTCCCCCTCAGGTACCCCTCAGTCACCCCTCAGTTCCCCCTCAGGTACCCCTCAGTCACCCCTTAGTCACCCCTCAGGTACCCCTCAGTCACCCCTCAGGTACCCCTCAGTCACCCCTCAGGTACCCCTCAGTCACCCCTCAGTCACCCCTCAGGTACCCCTCAGCCACCCCTCAGTCACCCCTCAGGTACCCCTCAGTTCCCCCTCAGGTACCACTCAGGTACCCCTCAGTCACCCCTCAGGTACCCCTCAGTTCCCCCTCAGGTACCACTCAGGTACCCCTCAGTCACCCCTCAGGTACCCCTCAGTCCCCCCTCAGGTACCACTCAGGTACCCCTCAGTCACCCCTCAGGTACCCCTCAGTCACCCCTCAGGTACCCCTCAGCCACCCCTCAGGTACCCCTCAGTCACCCCTCAGGTACCCCTCAGTCACCCCTCAGTCACCTGTCCCAGCAGCAGGTCTCCGATGCGCCGCACAGTGAAGTTGCCGCTGCCCTCCATCAGACCCTCCTTCCTGCGGGCCAGCAGCTGGGACAGGAAGTTGCTGTGCCACTCCAGCAGCTGGTCCAGGCAGGGGAAGATGGTGTGCACCACGGCCGCCTCCTGCAGCACCTCCTCCAGCATCCCCCGGCGGTACACGCCCTCCATGATGCGCAGCGTGCGCACGTGGTGGAACTCCGTCTGGATCAGCTCTGACACACGGGTACACACTCATTATATACTGCTATACAGATACTGTAAGTACTTTCTATATATAACACACACACTCATTATATACTGCTATACAGATACTGTAAGTACTTTCTATATATAACACACACACTCATTATATACTGCTATACAGATACTGTAAGTACTTTCTATATATAACACACACGCTCATTATATACTGCTATACAGATACTGTAAGTACTTTCTATATATAACACACACACTCATTATATACTGCTATACAGATACTGTAAGTACTTTCTATATATAACACACACACTCATTATATACTGCTATACAGATACTGTAAGTACTGTGCTCAGATATAATATGAATATGTGCTGTAAACTCATGGTTTGTGTGGGTGTATGAGTTCAGTGAGTGTGACTTTAAATCTGGGTGGAGATTCGCGGGGTTTATTGATGTGTTATAAGTAGAGGGGATAAATAAATGAACGTCATTGAGATTGAGGAATCAGGAGAGGCCACTAGTAAGTGTGATTATTATATTAATAATAATAGCTTGGATTTATATAGCGCCTTTCAAGGGACCCAAGGTCGCTTTACAAGCAATAGGGCCAAAACAAACATAACAAAACAAAAGTCAGACAGACAGAACAACAGATCGATTAGGGGCAGACAGACGGGACTTGAATGTGATTTAATGTGTATGGGATATGTGTGATCCTAATTGTTGTATTGTTGTTGTCCTTTTTCTTCTAAGATTAACAAACTATTTGGATTTGATTAAATCATCAAAACTAGGAGTTGTTTCCACCCATACTGTCAGGGGATAGACAGCACAATATATACCAAAGTACCGTAGATGACGTCCTGCTTCTTGATGAGGTCTTTGTGGAGCGACTGCAGGAACTTAGGCTCCACCACCAGGCTCCAGCTGTCGGCCTGAACACAGCGGCCCTCCTCCTGCAGCTCCTCCAGCAGGGGGCTCCACCACCACTCCCCTGAACACACACCATATACACACATCAGATACACATCAAACACACATCAGATACACATCAAACACACATCGTATACACATCAAACACACATCAGACACACATCAAACACACATCAAACACACATCGAACACACATCAGATACACATCAAACACACATCAAACACACATCGAACACACATCAAACACACATCAACACATCAAACACACATCGAACACACATCAGATACACATCAGACACACATCAAACACACATCAAACACACATCAAACACACATCGAACACACATCAGATACACATCAAACACACATCGTATACACATCAAACACACATCAAACACACATCGAACACACATCAGATACACATCAAACACACATCGTATACACATCAAACACACATCAAACACACATCGTATACACATCAAACACACATCGTATACACATCAAACACACATCGAACACACATCAGATACACATCAAACACACATCGTATACACATCAAACACACATCAAACACACATCAAACACACATCGAACACACATCAGATACACATCAAACACACATCGTATACACATCAAACACACATCAAACACACATCAAACACACATCGTATACACAT
>CM053258.1:113899-132835 GCA_028583405.1 Pogonophryne albipinna
TAATTTGTATTCCGGATTTACCCCTCTCGTTCTGTTCTTTTCCTCTGATCTTTAATAACAGATAGTACATTATTAGATGGCTGCACTTTGGTTAACAGACTAACATTGATTTCCTCCATTGGCTCAATTGGCTCTGTAATTATACCATAACCTTTTCTCCTCTACCCCTTAACTCGTCTTCCTATACAGATTTACTTACTTACTATCTATCTAGAAACATGTATCTGGTTGATTTTTTATTTCCAGGATTGAATGTTCAGACCAAGGCCTAAAACCTGGTATTTCATAAGAAAGTGACTAATATATAAACCAAATGTAATATTGGATAAAACACAACACCAAATGGACAGACACAGATTAAAAGTAAAGTCCCCTGGTTTGTCTCTAGAGTCAAACTGCCATGAGAAAAATCAAATCAATGTTCCACAATCCGCCACTAGATGACGCTCATTGCACAAATACGGTTTATATAATACAGATTACCACAACAGAGCTGTGCAAATTAATTTACATGTCAATAAATCTAATCTAATGTAATATTACCTTGTTTAAAGTACTTTTGTTGTAATACTATGGATTTAGTTGACACTACTAGCCGAGTTTCTTTTGTCCAATATCTCGCGGGCAGGTACATTAAATTAGACGAAGAAGAAGAAGAAGAAGAAGAAGAAGAAGAAGAAGAAGAAGAAGAAGAAGAAGAAGAAGACGAAGAAGAAGAAGAAGAAGAAGAAGAAGAAGAAGAAGAAGAGGTAGAAGAAGAAATACGCTAACGCTACAAAAAGGCACAACACTGTTACTCTGTTTTTACTGACATGTAACATTTTATTTCACCTTGCTCTGTTTTTTAACGCATGTTAAAAAACGGGAACATTTTCGGGAGTTTCAACCGGGTACCGGCCACAAAAACGGGGACTCTGCCTGGAAAACGGGGACGTTTTGGTCACACATCCGACTGTGTTTACAGCACACACGCTAACATTAAGACTAAGCTCACTTGGGGTTGAGGCTTGTTTACACGTTGCTTGACCCACACATCTGATCTAAACGTAGTAACGTGTGTTGGGGGAAATAATTATTTAAAGTTATTTAATAATCGTGACATTTATTGTACTTTTGATGGAAGAATGAAGCTCAAGGTGAGGGGGCAAATAAGACAACTGAGGGGGCAATGCCCCCTTTTGCCCCCTCGTGGCGCCGGGCCCGACACACACACACACGTACATGTGTCCCCTTCACCCGATTCTCAGGGTTCTTCTACAGCAGCCAATCACAACACTCTGAAATGTGTGTGTTAATTAGGGCTGCAACAAACGACTCATTTGATAATCGCTGAATCTATCGATTAATGAAACGATTGTCCTGAGACCAAACACGCCATGACAAAAAGTCCTGAGACAAAACACGCAGAGACAAAAAGTCCTGAGACAAAACACGCCAAGACAAAAAGTCCTGACACAAAACACGCCAAGACAAAAAGTCCTGACACAAAACACGCCAACACAAAAAGTCCTGAGACAAAACACCCCAAGACAAAAAGTCCTGAGACAAAACACGCCAGGACAAAAAGTCCTGACAGAAAACACGCCAAGACAAAAAGTCCTGAGACAAAACACGCCAAGACAAAAAATCCTGAGACAAAACACGCCAAGACAAAAAGTCCTGAGACAAAACACGCCAAGACAAAAAGTCCTGAGACAAAACATGCCAAGACAAAAAGTCCTGAGACAAAACACGCCAAGACAAAAAGTCCTGAGACAAAACACGCCAAGACAAAAAGTCCTGACACAAAACACGCCAAGACAAAAAGTCCTGAGACAAAACACGCCGAGACAAAAAGTCCTGAGACAAAACACGCCAAGACAAAAAGTCCTGAGACAAAACATGCCAAGACAAAAAGTCCTGAGACAAAACACGCCAAGACAAAAAGTCCTGAGACAAAACACGCCAAGACAAAAAGTCCTGACACAAAACACGCCAAGACAAAAAGTCCTGAGACAAAACACGCCAAGACAAAAAGTCCTGAGACAAAACACACCAAGACAAAAAAATCCTGAGACAAAACACGCCAAGACAAAAAGTCCTGAGACAAAACATGCCAAGACAAAAAGTCCTGACACAAAACACGCAAAGACAAAAAGTCCTGAGACAAAACACGCCAAGACAAAAAGTCCTGACACAAAACACGCCAAGACAAAAAGTCCTGAGACAAAACACGCCAAGACAAAAAGTCCTGAGACAAAACACGCCAAGACAAAAAAAATCCTGAGACAAAACACGCCAAGACAAAAAGTCCTGAGACAAAACATGCCAAGACAAAAAGTCCTGAGACAAAACACGCCAAGACAAAAAGTCCTGACACAAAACACGCCAAGACAAAAAGTCCTGAGACAAAACACGCCAAGACAAAAAGTCCTGAGACAAAACACGCCAAGACAAAAAGTCCTGACACAAAACACGCCAAGACAAAAAGTCCTGAGACAAAACACGCCAAGACAAAAAGTCCTGAGACAAAACACACCAAGACAAAAAAATCCTGAGACAAAACACGCCAAGACAAAAAGTCCTGAGACAAAACATGCCAAGACAAAAAGTCCTGACACAAAACACGCAAAGACAAAAAGTCCTGAGACAAAACACGCCAAGACAAAAAGTCCTGACACAAAACACGCCAAGACAAAAAGTCCTGAGACAAAACACGCCAAGACAAAAAGTCCTGAGACAAAACACGCCAAGACAAAAAAAATCCTGAGACAAAACACGCCAAGACAAAAAGTCCTGAGACAAAACATGCCAAGACAAAAAGTCCTGAGACAAAACACGCCAAGACAAAAAGTCCTGACACAAAACACGCCAAGACAAAAAGTCCTGAGACAAAACACGCCAAGACAAAAAGTCCTGACACAAAACACGCCAAGACAAAAAGTCCTGAGACAAAACACGCCAAGACAAAAAGTCCTGAGACAAAACACGCCAAGACAAAAAAAATCCTGAGACAAAACACGCCAAGACAAAAAGTCCTGAGACAAAACATGCCAAGACAAAAAGTCCTGAGACAAAACACGCCAAGACAAAAAGTCCTGACACAAAACACGCCAAGACAAAAAGTCCTGAGACAAAACACGCCAAGACAAAAAGTCCTGACACAAAACACGCCAAGACAAAAAAAACGAAAATAAATCTCAGCTTAACATTCCTGCTGAAAAAAAACCTAGAAAGTCAACAAAGTAAAAATAGTCTACAGACTGTTTACTGTGGTCACACACACACACACACACACTCTCACATGGGTGTGGTTGTGTGTGTGGCTGTGTGTGTGTGTGTGTATGTGTGTGTGTGACTGTGTGTGTATGTGTGTGTGTGTGTGTATGTGTGGCTGTGTGTGTGTGGCTGTGGCTGTGTGGCTGTGTGTGTGTATGTGTGGCTGTGTGTGTGTGTGTGTGTGTGTGTTTGTGTGTGTGACTGTGTGTGTATGTGTGTGTGTATGTGTGGCTGTGTGTGTGTGTATGTGTGTGTGTATGTGTGGCTGTGTGTGTGTGGCTGTGTGGCTGTGTGTGTGTATGTGTGTATGTGTGTATGTGTGTATGTGTGGCTGTGTATGTGTGTGTGTGTGTATGTGTGTGTGTGTGTGTGTGGCTGTGTGTGTGGCTGTGTTTGTGTGGCTGTGTGTGTGTATGTGTATGTGTGTATGTGTGTGTGTGTGTGTGTGTGGTTCTTTACAAACGTTTTCAGTAATTATTTAGTCCCACAAATAACACAAAATACAGTTGTTTTTAAACTGACAAGGAACAATGATATTAAAACAGCTGTTAACACCACACACACACATACACACACACCAGGCCCGGCTCCAGGATGAAATGACTGAGGGGGCTGTTAAAAAATCAGAGGGGGCGATTTTTTTTCTCTCACAACAACGAAAAATACTGGCAATGTAATGAATTGACACACCAAGCTTTTCTCCTTGTCACTGCTCGACAATCTCTTTGCTTCTTAATTTGTATTCCGGATTTACCCCTCTCGTTCTGTTCTTTTCCTCTGATCTTTAATAACAGATAGTACATTATTAGATGGCTGCACTTTGGTTAACAGACTAACATTGATTTCCTCCATTGGCTCAATTGGCTCTGTAATTATACCATAACCTTTTCTCCTCTACCCCTTAACTCGTCTTCCTATACAGATTTACTTACTTACTATCTATCTAGAAACATGTATCTGGTTGATTTTTTATTTCCAGGATTGAATGTTCAGACCAAGGCCTAAAACCTGGTATTTCATAAGAAAGTGACTAATATATAAACCAAATGTAATATTGGATAAAACACAACACCAAATGGACAGACACAGATTAAAAGTAAAGTCCCCTGGTTTGTCTCTAGAGTCAAACTGCCATGAGAAAAATCAAATCAATGTTCCACAATCCGCCACTAGATGACGCTCATTGCACAAATACGGTTTATATAATACAGATTACCACAACAGAGCTGTGCAAATTAATTTACATGTCAATAAATCTAATATAATATAATATTACCTTGTTTAAAGTACTTTTGTTGTAATACTATGGATTTAGTTGACACTACTAGCCGAGTTTCTTTTGTCCAATATCTCGCGGGCAGGTACATTGAATTAGACGAAGAAGAAGAAGAAGAAGTAGAAGAAGAAGAAGAAGACGAAGAAGAAGAAGAAGAAGAAGAAGAAGAAGAAGAAGAAGAAGAAGAAGAAGAAGAAGAAGAAGTAGAAGAAGAAGAAGAAGAAGACGAAGAAGAAGAAGAAGAAGAAGAAGAAGAAGAAGAAGAAGAAGAAGAAGAAGAGGTAGAAGTAGAAGTAGAGGTAGAAGAAGAAATACGCTAACGCTACAAAAAGGCACAACACTGTTACTCTGTTTTTACTGACATGTAACATTTTATTTCACCTTGCTCTGTTTTTTAACGCATGTTAAAAAACGGGAACATTTTCGGGAGTTTCAACCGGGTACCGGCCACAAAAACGGGGACTCTGCCTGGAAAACGGGGACGTTTTGGTCACACATCCGACTGTGTTTACAGCACACACGCTAACATTAAGACTAAGCTCACTTGGGGTTGAGGCTTGTTTACACGTTGCTTGACCCACACATCTGATCTAAACGTAGTAACGTGTGTTGGGGGAAATAATTATTTAAAGTTATTTAATAATCGTGACATTTATTGTACTTTTGATGGAAGAATGAAGCTCAAGGTGAGGGGGCAAATAAGACAACTGAGGGGGCAATGCCCCCTTTTGCCCCCTCGTGGCGCCGGGCCCGACACACACACACACGTACATGTGTCCCCTTCACCCGATTCTCAGGGTTCTTCTACAGCAGCCAATCACAACACTCTGAAATGTGTGTGTTAATTAGGGCTGCAACAAACGACTCATTTGATAATCGCTGAATCTATCGATTAATGAAACGATTAATCGACTATTCGGACTATTACTGTACGCCGTGCACAATTTCTCAAACGCTCTGATTTAGCCATCAGCTTTTAGATTTAGCTGGAGGTTGTTTTAGGCATGTGGAAACTAACAATGAAGACAATAAAGATCAATACTTGATTCAAAAATACATATATTATTAAATTAACTAAACTAATTGTGAAAATAATTAACATTGCTTTTTATTTAAATTAAATAAATAATATTTCACATCAAAAGAAACAACAGTGTTTTAACAAATGGTATTAAATAATGTGATGACTGAACTGTGAACAGAACAGCTGAAACTTTAACAAACTAACTAACTCAGTTTCCTCTAATCATTAACCCATGTTTGTATCATGGAGTTAACTCCGTGTGTTGCTGCTAGCATACAGAACACCTGACGTGGAAACGTTACTCGTGGATGGGGGGGGGGGGGGCTACAGAGCTGCTAGAAAGACAGTGGAACCCGGTGCATTCCTCCGTCTGGATGTGGAGCACTTTTGATAAATGTTTAGACACATTGCTCGTGTTGCCGCCCTCACATGCTCAACTCTTATTGGGCTTTAGGTAACGAGCATCGAGACGGGTAAAGTTTAACCACCTCGGAGCGCGTTCTCTCCGCCGTCTCATCCGTGTGGTGCTGCATGTAGCAGCTGTGTGTGTGTGTGTGTGTGTTGCTGCATGTAGCAGCTGTGTGTGTGTGTGTGTGTGTGTGTGTGTGTGTGTGTGTGTTGCTGCATGTAGCAGCTGTGTGTGTGTGTGTGTTTTGCTGCATGTAGCAGCTGTGTGTGTGTGTGTGTGTGTGTGTGTGTGTGTGTGTGTGTGTGTGTGTGTGTGTGTGTGTGTGTTGCTGCATGTAGCAGCTGTGTGTGTGTGTGTTGCTGCATGTAGCAGCTGTGTGTGTGTGTGTGTGTTGCTGCATGTAGCAGCTGTGTGTGTGTGTGTGTTGCTGCATGTAGCAGCCGCGTGTGTGTGTGTGTGTGTTGCTGCATGTAGCAGCCGCGTGTGTGTGTGTGTGTGTTGCTGCATGTAGCAGCCGCGTGTGTGTGTGTTGCTGCATGTAGCAGCTGTGTGTGTGTGTGTGTGTGTTGCTGCATGTAGCAGCCGCGTGTGTGTGTGTGTGTTGCTGCATGTAGCAGCTGTGTGTGTGTTGCTGCATGGAGCAGCTGTGTGTGTGTATGTGTGTTGCTGCATGTAGCAGCTGCGTGTGTGTGTGTTGCTGCATGTAGCAGCCATGTGTGTGTGTGTGTGTTGCTGCATGTAGCAGCTGTGTGTGTGTGTGTGTGTTGCTGCATGTAGCAGCCGCGTGTGTGTGTGTTGCTGCATGTAGCAGCCGCGTGTGTGTGTGTGTGTTGCTGCATGTAGCAGCCGTGTGTGTGTGTGTTGCTGCATGTAGCAGCTGTGTGTGTGTGTGTGTTGATGCATGTAGCAGCCGCGTGTGTGTGTGTGTGTGTGTGTGTGTGTGTGTGTGTGTTGCTGCATGTAGCAGCCGCGTGTGTGTGTGTTGCTGCATGTAGCAGCCGTGTGTGTGTGTGTGTGTGTTGCTGCATGTAGCAGCCGCGCGTGTGTGTGTATGTGTGTGTGTATGTGTGGCTGTGTGTGTGTGTATGTGTGTGTGTATGTGTGGCTGTGTGTGTGTGGCTGTGTGTGTGTATGTGTGTATGTGTGGCTGTGTATGTGTATGTGTGTGTGTGTGTGTGTGTGTGTGTGTGTGTGTGTGTGTGTGTGTGTGTGTGTGTGTGTGTGTGTGGCTGTGTGTGTGTGTGGTTCTTTACAAACGTTTTCAGTAATTATTTAGTCCCACAAATAACACAAAATACAGTTGTTTTTAAACTGACAAGGAACAATGATATTAAAACAGCTGTTAACACCACACACACACATACACACACACACCAGGCCCGGCTCCAGGATGAAATGACTGAGGGGGCTGTTAAAAAATCAGAGGGGGCGATTTTTTTTCTCTCACAACAACGAAAAATACTGGCAATGTAATGAATTGACACACCAAGCTTTTCTCCTTGTCACTGCTCGACAATCTCTTTGCTTCTTAATTTGTATTCCGGATTTACCCCTCTCGTTCTGTTCTTTTCCTCTGATCTTTAATAACAGATAGTACATTATTAGATGGCTGCACTTTGGTTAACAGACTAACATTGATTTCCTCCATTGGCTCAATTGGCTCTGTAATTATACCATAACCTTTTCTCCTCTACCCCTTAACTCGTCTTCCTATACAGATTTACTTACTTACTATCTATCTAGAAACATGTATCTGGTTGATTTTTTATTTCCAGGATTGAATGTTCAGACCAAGGCCTAAAACCTGGTATTTCATAAGAAAGTGACTAATATATAAACCAAATGTAATATTGGATAAAACACAACACCAAATGGACAGACACAGATTAAAAGTAAAGTCCCCTGGTTTGTCTCTAGAGTCAAACTGCCATGAGAAAAATCAAATCAATGTTCCACAATCCGCCACTAGATGACGCTCATTGCACAAATACGGTTTATATAATACAGATTACCACAACAGAGCTGTGCAAATTAATTTACATGTCAATAAATCTAATCTAATATAATATTACCTTGTTTAAAGTACTTTTGTTGTAATACTATGGATTTAGTTGACACTACTAGCCGAGTTTCTTTTGTCCAATATCTCGCGGGCAGGTACATTGAATTAGACGAAGAAGAAGAAGAAGAAGTAGAAGAAGAAGAAGAAGAAGAAGAAGAAGAAGAAGAAGAAGAAGAAGAAGTAGAAGAAGAAGAAGAAGAAGAAGAAGAAGAAGAAGAAGAAGAAGAAGAAGAAGAAGAAGACGACGAAGAAGAAGAAGAAGAAGAAGAAGAAGAAGAAGAAGAAGAAGAAGAAGAAGAAGAAGAAGAAGAAGAAGAGGTAGAAGTAGAAGTAGAGGTAGAAGAAGAAATACGCTAACGCTACAAAAAGGCACAACACTGTTACTCTGTTTTTACTGACATGTAACATTTTATTTCACCTTGCTCTGTTTTTTAACGCATGTTAAAAAACGGGAACATTTTCGGGAGTTTCAACCGGGTACCGGCCACAAAAACGGGGACTCTGCCTGGAAAACGGGGACGTTTTGGTCACACATCCGACTGTGTTTACAGCACACACGCTAACATTAAGACTAAGCTCACTTGGGGTTGAGGCTTGTTTACACGTTGCTTGACCCACACATCTGATCTAAACGTAGTAACGTGTGTTGGGGGAAATAATTATTTAAAGTTATTTAATAATCGTGACATTTATTGTACTTTTGATGGAAGAATGAAGCTCAAGGTGAGGGGGCAAATAAGACAACTGAGGGGGCAATGCCCCCTTTTGCCCCCTCGTGGCGCCGGGCCCGACACACACACACACGTACATGTGTCCCCTTCACCCGATTCTCAGGGTTCTTCTACAGCAGCCAATCACAACACTCTGAAATGTGTGTGTTAATTAGGGCTGCAACAAACGACTCATTTGATAATCGCTGAATCTATCGATTAATGAAACGATTAATCGACTATTCGGACTATTACTGTACGCCTTGCACAATTTCTCAAACGCTCTGATTTAGCCATCAACTTTTAGATTTAGCTGGAGGTTGTTTTAGGCATGTGGAAACTAACAATGAAGACAATAAAGATCAATACTTGATTCAAAAATACATATATTATTAAATTAACTAAACTAATTGTGAAAATAATTAACATTGCTTTTTATTTAAATAAATAATATTTCACATCAAAAGAAACAACAGTGTTTTAACAAATGGTATTAAATAATGTGATGACTGAACTGTGAACAGAACAGCTGAAACTTTAACAAACTAACTAACTCAGTTTCCTCTAATCATTAACCCATGTTTGTATCATGGAGTTAACTCCGTGTGTTGCTGCTAGCATACAGAACACCTGACGTGGAAACGTTCCTCGTGGATGGGGGGGGGGGGGGGGGCTACAGAGCTGCTAGAAAGACAGTGGAACCCGGTGCATTCCTCCGTCTGGATGTGGAGCACTTTTGATAAATGTTTAGACACATTGCTCGTGTTACCGCCCTCACATGCTCAACTCTTATTGGGCTTTAGGTAACGAGCATCGAGACGGGTAAAGTTTAACCACCTCGGAGCGCGTTCTCTCCGCCGTCTCATCCGTGTGGTGCTGCATGTAGCAGCTGTGTGTGTGTGTGTGTGTGTTGCTGCATGTAGCAGCTGTGTGTGTGTGTGTGTGTTGCTGCATGTAGCAGCTGTGTGTGTGTGTGTGTGTGTGTGTTGCTGCATGTAGCAGCTGTGTGTGTGTGTGTGTGTTGCTGCATGTAGCAGCTGTGTGTGTGTGTTGCTGCATGTAGCAGCTGTGTGTGTGTGTGTGTGTGTGTGTTGCTGCATGTAGCAGCCGCGTGTGTGTGTGTGTGTGTTGCTGCATGTAGCAGCCGCGTGTGTGTGTGTTGATGCATGTAGCAGCTGTGTGTGTGTGTGTGTGTGTGTGTGTGTGTGTGTGTGTGTGTGTGTGTGTGTTGCTGCATGTAGCAGCCGCGTGTGTGTGTGTGTGTTGCTGCATGTAGCAGCTGTGTGTGTGTGTTGCTGCATGGAGCAGCTGTGTGTGTGTGTGTGTATGTGTGTTGCTGCATGTAGCAGCTGCGTGTGTGTGTGTTGCTGCATGTAGCAGCCATGTGTGTGTGTGTGTGTTGCTAGATGTAGCAGCTGTGTGTGTGTGTGTGTGTTGCTGCATGTAGCAGCCGCGTGTGTGTGTGTTGCTGCATGTAGCAGCCGCGTGTGTGTGTGTGTGTTGCTGCATGTAGCAGCCGTGTGTGTGTGTGTTGCTGCATGTAGCAGCTGTGTGTGTTGCTGCATGTAGCAGCCGCGTGTGTGTGTTGCTGCATGTAGCAGCCGCGTGTGTGTGTGTTGCTGCATGTAGCAGCCGCGTGTGTGTGTGTGTGTGTGTTGCTGCATGTAGCAGCCGCGTGTGTGTGTGTGTGTTGCTGCATGTAGCAGCCGTGTGTGTGTGTGTGTTGCTGCATGTAGCAGCCGCGTGTGTGTGTGTGTGTGTGTGTGTTGCTGCATGTAGCAGCCGCGTGTGTGTGTGTGTGTGTGTGTGTGTTGCTGCATGTAGCAGCCGCGTGTGTGTGTGCGTGTGTTTGTGTGTGTGTTGCTGCATGTAGCAGCCGTGTGTGTGTGTGTGTGTGTTGCTGCATGTAGCAGCTGCGTGTGTGTGTGTGTGTGTGTGTTGCTGCATGTAGCAGCCACGCGTGTGTGTGTGTGTTGCTGCATGTAGCAGCTGCGTGTGTGTGTGTGTGTGTGTGTGTGTTGCTGCATGTAGCAGCCGCGTGTGTGTGTGTGTGTTGCTGCATGTAGCAGCCGCGTGTGTGTGTGTGTGTGTGTGTTGCTGCATGTAGCAGCCACGTGTGTGTGTGTGTTGCTGCATGTAGCAGCCGCGTGTGTGTGTGTGTGTGTGTGTGTTGCTGCATGTAGCAGCCGTGTGTGTGTGTGTGTGTGTGTGTGTGTGTGTGTGTGTGTTGCTATTTGTTTGTCTTTTTGCATGTTAGAAACCAGTTGGCGACACTCAGACTGTGATATAATGTTTTTGTAGCAATAATACATGACATGTATTTTTTAAATGTCTCCAGTACCGATAAAAAGACCGATAACGTTGGAGCTTAACGGCGCGTAAAACACACGTGATGACGTCACCAACGAATCGACGACTGAATTAGTTGACAACTAATTTGGTCTTCGATTTTAATCGATTAAGTCGATTAGTTGTTGCACTCCTAGTCCGAATGGACCTTTACTCCCAGCGGCTCAGGAAGAAAGCCCTCTGGATTATCAAAGACCCCCATCACACATTGCACAATATTGCATTTCGTGTTTCGTATACACAGAGGTCAGACCGAGGTCAGACAGAGGTCAGACAGAGGTCACACAGAGGTCAGACAGAGGCCAGACAGAGGTCAGACAGAGGTCACACAGAGGTCAGACAGAGTTCAGACAGAGGTCACACAGAGGCCAGACAGAGGCCAGACAGAGGTCAGACAGAGGTCACACAGAGGTCAGACAGAGGCCAGACAGAGGTCACACAGAGGTCACACAGAGGTCACACAGAGGTCAGACAGAGGCCAGACAGAGGTCACACAGAGGTCACACAGAGGTCAGACAGAGGTCACACAGAGGTCAGACAGAGGCCAGACAGAGTTCAGACAGAGGTCAGACTCTTCTTGTCTCCAGGTCTGTGAACATCTCAGGAAGGATGTTGGTCCTCTCTGAAGGCGCCCCTCCATCAGCTCAATGTGTATCTCCTCCTGCTGCGCTGTGTGTGGCAGCTGCTACGTTCTGCTGCCAGGTGGTCAATGCAAGCTGCTCTTGCTCTTCCTGCATATCATGTACTTATTTTTGCTATGTTTATAAATGTCCTGTTCTTAAATGTTGCATGTGAGACACTACGGGTGGAAATGAGCTAAAATCCGGAATATTTACATTTTGAAGCATTCATTGTTTCAAATGTTCATTAATGTTCATTAATGAACATTGTCCCTCTTCAAATAAACGATGAAATGAAATAAATGTCCTCCACAGTGTTAAGCTGTAGCTTGCTGCTCGTAGACGCCGTGTCCAGGCGTCTCCCCGCCTTCAAGCGAGGTCTGCCGCAAGCTGAGCGGCAGCTGGGAGCTTGGCTCGCTGTTTAAAACACCTTTTCTTATCTCTCTCTATAATCTGCCACCATCCAACTAACAACAACAACAACAACAACAACGTCAAGCCTTTGGGCTCTGAAACTACGGGGCGATCCGAGGACAAATACACACACGCTAACTTGACAGCCCTCCTTGGCCGTGATGCTGCGTGTATATATATGTGTGTACATGTATGTATATGTATATATATATGAGTACCTGGGCAGCTCAGCGCCTCCTTGGCCGTGATGCTGCGTGTATATATATGTGCGTACATGTATGTATATGTGTATATATATATGAGTACCTGGGCAGCTCAGCGCCTCCTTGGCCGTGATGCTGCGGCTGCAGGAGGAGCACAGCGTCGTGGAGGAGACGGTCAGGGAGGTGAACAGGTGACCGTTACTGAGACGAGCCTCTCTCTCTCGCGCCTCCTTCTCCCTCTCCTTCAGACGCACCTTCTCCTTGTTCTGCGCACACACACACACACACACACACACACACACACACACACACACACACACACACACACACACACACACACACACACACACACACACACACACACACACACACAGGGTGAAACATGTTTCCTCCATCACGCTGAACTTCTGTTTCTCACATCAACTGCTGCTGGGAGGAGCAGGAAGGGGAAGTGTGTGTGGGTGTGTGTGTGTGTGTGTGTGTGTCTGCATGTGTGTGTGTGTGTGTGTGTCTGCGTGTGTGGGTGTGTGTGTGTGGGTGTGTGTGTGTGTGTGTGTGTGTCTGCGTGCGTGGGTGTGTGTGTGTGTCTGCGTGTGTGTGTGTGTGTTTGTGTCTGCGTGTGTGTGTGGGTGTGTCTGCGTGTGTGGGTGTGTGTGTGTGTGTGTGTGCGTGTGTGTGTGTGTCTGCGTGTGTGGGTGTGTGTGTGTGTGTGTGTCTGTGTGTGTGTGTCTGCGTGTGTGTGTGTGTGTGTGTGTCTGCGTGTGTGTGTGTGTGTGTGTGTCTGCGTGTGTGTCTGCCTGTGTGTGTGTGTGTGTGTGTGTGTGTGTGTCTGTGTGTGTGACAGATTATGTCAATAAGCAATATTTAAAGTGACATATAATAATACAAATAATAACATAAACTAAAGACACAAACAGGAGGAGAGTCACACACGTGTGTGTAAACAGTATATATATATATTCTGTGTATATATATACACAGAATATATATATTCTGTGTATATATATATATATACACAGAGTATATATACAATATATATATATTGTATATATATATACTCTGTGTATATATATATATACACAGAGTATATATATTCTGTGTATATATATATATATATACTCTGTGTATATATACACAGAATATATATATACAGAGAGGCAAAGCCCCTCCCCTTCCGGTGGACCCCATGGGACCTTATTATTTCTGAAGTCAATGGAGAGAAAGATTATATTTCCATCCCGTTTGAATTGAGCCATGAATTAAATACATGATGTTTGTCCATTTAACTGTGAAGACACACGTCACCAAGATGGCCGTCACTACTGTCTGTCAACAAAAGGATTGACTACCCTCACTATCACCCTCTCACCCTCACTATCACCCTCACTATCACCCTCTCACCCTCACTATCACCCTCACTATCACCCTCACCCTCACTATCACCCTCACTATCACCCTCTCACCCTCACTATCACCCTAACCCTCACTATCACCCTCACTATCACCCTCTCACCCTCACTATCACCCTCACTATCACCCTCACCCTCACTATCACTATCACCCTCACTATCACCCTCTCACCCTCACTATCACCCTCACTATCACCCTAACCCTCACTATCACCCTCACTATCACCCTCACTATCACCCTCACTATCACCCTCACTATCACCCTCACTATCACCCTCATCCTCACTATCACCCTCACTATCACCCTCTCACCCTCACTATCACCCTCACTATCACCCTCTCTATCACCCTCTCACCCTGACCCCCTCACCCTCACTATCCCCCTCTCCCTCACTATCACCCTCTCACCCTGACCCCCTCACCCTCACTATCACCCTCACACCCACACCCTCACTATCACCCTCTCACCCTCACTATCACCCTCACTATCACCCTCTCTATCACCCTCTCACCCTGACTATCCCCCTCTCCCTCACTATCACCCTCTCACCCTGACCCCCTCACCCTCACTATCACCCTCACACCCACACCCTCACTATCACCCTCTCACCCTGACCCCCTCGCGTCTATCGTTATTCCAACCCAGTTTAGATTTAACCACGCCCACTTCCGCATTACGCAAGAACGTAGCTCTACGCGATAGCGTCATAGACTTCTTCTTCGGCAGTTATAGCAACCTGGCGTTACATCCCTATGGTTACATCACTGCCTCACGCGGCACACCTGCGAAATCTGAATCTGCGGCACACCCGCGAAATCTGAATCTGCGGCACACCCGCGAATCTGACAAGCGAAATACCGTCCTTTTAAACGATAATAGTGCTTCTATAATAGTGCTTCTTTGTCAATATGACTGACGACCACACTTATGCAGTGCTGAGGTAATGTTAATTCATCATTTAATATTAATTCCTGATGGATATAAGAGGGATACATTAGCAAACATCTGTATATATAGCCTATATAATGTTTCGTTTTTTTGTTTGTCATGTAACATATTAACGTTTTGACCTTCTGTTTAGGATGTAAAGGTATCTATTTAATATTTTATTTAATGTCTATGTTGTTATATAATACAACATATAACATTTGACATTAATAACATATTAACGTTTGTAAAATGTAAAAATGAAATGTTGGGACATTTATAAAAATGTATTCCTTTACATAAAAGTGCTTTCCAGAGGTGTAAGAAGTGATAAGATCTTGTACTTAAGTAAAGGTACAAGTACCAGAGTGTAGAAATACTCAAGTATAAGTACTAAAGTATTAGCATCAGAATAGTACCTGAATAACTATAGGCTCTTGTTTTTGCTTTCATTTCAGACCTCGTGTTTTAGTGTGCTCTGGAGGCACACAGAACAATATGGAGGACCCACAGGTATCTGATAAGACCTGTCTCTCAATACTATGATGAACATCAAATTACATGTGTTGCTCATATCAATGCCTCACCTAAACATAGACAGAGGGTGTCGTTTTTCTCATACTGATATTCTGAACAATCTGTGCTGTTGTATTTGCTGTAAAGTGTCTCTACTGTAGGATAATTTTATTATATGTACAGCACTTTGGCTCCACCAAACATCGTTTATAAATGTGCTATATAAATAAAACTTGATTTGATTACACATCATCATCATCATCTAAACTATACCACTTAATAACAGATTTATTGTCCAGATAAAAGACAAGGCATTACAAAGAATAACATGCAAGCACATGAAGTACATGTAAAGAGAATATAAACATTTTAGCATAACTATACCAATGTTTTAGGATTTTGAGGGTTGGATTTTTATTTTTCAGACTTTTTAAGCCTGCCAGTATAATGTGTTTTTACTCTAGTTCTAAGTAAAGTCAGTACATTTTAAACCTCATGGTCCTCTTTAGTTCTTCAGATCATGGCACAACTCTTACTGGTATTCTGAGCTGACACAGTATTATGTGTGTGGATTTTAACATGGAGGGTGGATGTTACCCGACCCAGGTTGGGGAAGCGGGTGCTTTTCAAAGTAAGTGTTGTCTTGTTGATATTTCTTGAAGTTACCTTTTAATGATCCTTTTTACTTTGACCTGCACTATAATAAATCTGCTTTATTTTGTTCAGGCAAGTTATAAGTGTCAGCATAGGGTGAACCCGAGAGCAGCCAAAAGCAGCAAGAACACCTGCTGTCAAGCAAAAATGCACACGACACTCAAGAGTACTCGTGGGGAAATGAAGTGAGTTTACTGATCCACATACTTATTATTTCACGTTTAGCTTTTTACATAATATTGATATATATATTGATTTATGTTATAGGACGAAGACCCACACACCCTCTACACGCTCTGACTCCTCTTCACCCCCATCCCTCTGTTTAGAGGCAGGACACTGGTATTCAGTGCCCCTCTACACGCTCTGACTCCTCTTCACCCCATCCCTCTGTTTAGAGGCAGGACACTGGTATTCAGTGCCCCTCTACACGCTCTGACTCCTCTTCACCCCCATCCCTCTGTTTAGAGGCAGGACACTGGTATTCAGTGCCCCTCTACACGCTCTGACTCCTCTTCACCCCCATCCCTCTGTTTAGAGGCAGGACACTGGTATTCAGTGCCCCTCTACACGCTCTGACTCCTCTTCACCCCCATCCCTCTGTTTAGAGGCAGGACACTGGTATTCAGTGCCCCTCTACACGCTCTGACTCCTCTTCACCCCCATCCCTCTGTTTTAGAGGCAGGACACTGGTAATTCAGTGCCCCTCTACACGCTCTGACTCCTCTTCACCCCCATCCCTCTGTTTAGAGGCAGGACACTGGTATTCAGTGCCCCTCTACACGCTCTTGACTCCTCTTCACCCCCCATCCCTCTGTTTAGAGGCAGGACACTGGTTATTCAGTGCCCCTCTACACGCTCTGACTCCTCTTCACCCCCATACCCTCTGTTTAGAGGGCAGGACACTGGTATTCAGTGCCCCCTCTACCCGCTCTGACTCCTCTTCACCCCCATCCCTCTGTTTAGAGGCAGGACACTGGTATTCAGTGCCCCTCTACACGCTCTGACTCCTCTTCACCCCCATCCCTCTGTTTAGAGGCAAGACACTGGTATTCAGTGCCCCTCTACACGCTCTGACTCCTCTTCACCCCCATCCCTCTGTTTAGAGGCAGGACACTGGTATTCAGTGCCCCTCTACACGCTCTGACTCCTCTTCACCCCCATCCCTCTGTTTAGAGGCAGGACACTGGTATTCAGTGCCCCTCTACACGCTCTGACTCCTCTTCACCCCCATCCCTCTGTTTAGAGGCAGGACACTGGTATTCAGTGCCCCTCTACACGCTCTGACTCCTCTTCACCCCATCCCTCTGTTTAGAGGCAGGACACTGGTATTCAGTGCCCCTCTACACGCTCTGACTCCTCTTCACCCCCATCCCTCTGTTTAGAGGCAGGACACTGGTATTCAGTGCCCCTCTACACGCTCTGACTCCTCTTCACCCCCATCCCTCTGTTTAGAGGCAGGACACTGGTATTCAGTGCCCCTCTACACGCTCTGACTCCTCTTCACCCCCATCCCTCTGTTTAGAGGCAGGACACTGGTATTCAGTGCCCCTCTACACCTCTGACTCCTCTTCACCCCATCCCTCTGTTTAGAGGCAGGACACTGGTATTCAGTGCCCCTCTACACGCTCTGACTCCTCTTCACCCCCATCCCTCTGTTTAGAGGCAGGACACTGGTATTCAGTGCCCCTCTACACGCTCTGACTCCTCTTCACCCCCATCCCTCTGTTTAGAGGCAGGACACTGGTATTCAGTGCCCCTCTACACGCTCTGACTCCTCTTCACCCCCATCCCTCTGTTTAGAGGCAGGACACTGGTATTCAGTGCCCCTCTACACGCTCTGACTCCTCTTCACCCCCATCCCTCTGTTTAGAGGCAGGACACTGGTATTCAGTGCCCCTCTATACACTCTGACTCCTCTTCACCGCCATCCCTCTGTTTAGAGGCAGGACACTGGTATTCAGTGCCCCTCTACACGCTCTGACTCCTCTTCACCCCATCCCTCTGTTTAGAGGCAGGACACTGGTATTCAGTGCCCCTCTACACGCTCTGACTCCTCTTCACCCCCATCCCTCTGTTTAGAGGCAGGACACTGGTATTCAGTGCCCCTCTACACGCTCTGACTCCTCTTCACCCCATCCCTCTGTTTAGAGGCAGGACACTGGTATTCAGTGCCCCTCTACACGCTCTGACTCCTCTTCACCCCCATCCCTCTGTTTAGAGGCAGGACACTGGTATTCAGTGCCCCTCTGCACGCTCTGACTCTCCTCTTCACCCCATCCCTCTGTTTAGAGGCAGGACACTGGTATTCAGTGCCCCTCTACACCCTTTATGTAGCTGTTTGTATATGTGTATGCCTTTCTTTCTCATTTGTTTTTCACCTTATGTCTTTGTCATATCTTATCCCATTTATGGCCTGTACATTGTCGTGGTAAGTGGGCTTTTTACCAAATCAGGCCTCAAGGTGTATCTCAAATGCTGAAATATAACCTCCCTGTTAATACAAATGCATTACCCTACATCACAGTATTACATGACTAAAGTCCACTTGCCCTCTGCAGTCATGAAATCTTTCCAGAGGCTGGTGTTGATCCAACCTAAAGGACATCAGATGACCCCTGCTTGACCTCCTGCAGTTGATGCAAACAGGTAAGTGGATCATGCAGTCAACTTGGGATTGTATCCTGGGACTTCAGCATTCAGCAGTCCCCTGTTCCTACCTCACCCCTCCCACTGTCCCAGCCTTCACCTGGTGAGACATATACACCAATTAAAAGGCATGATTATTACACAGTCAACCCTTATTCAGAGTGCCTAATAATGTATATATTTTTTACAGTGCAGTTTTGGCTTTTTTGGGACCATCGCACATGTGTGTAAGTAACAAGTATGCTGTATAATCTGCAACAACTGTCAGGTGGTGTTATTGATTATCTTTGCAAAAGAGCCCCCACCAATATTGATTTTTGAAAAAATCTTTTAATTGAAATATGAGAGCAAAAACAAAAGGGTCGAAATGATCATACCATATTATGTTATTATTGCTGTTTTTATTATATTGTGTTGTTTTGTTTATATATATATATGTTGTGTGTGTGTACAAA
>CM053258.1:133835-155770 GCA_028583405.1 Pogonophryne albipinna
GACTGAATGACTCAATGACTCAATGACTGAATTACTGAATGACTCAATGACTGAATGACTCAATGACTGAATGACTGAATGACTGAATGACTCAATGACTGAATGACTGAATGACTCAATGACTGAATGACTCAATGACTGCATGACTCAATGACTCAATGTCTCAATGACTCAATGAATGAATGACTCAATGACTGAATGAATGATTGACTGAATGAATTAATCCAATACCAGTCGTCTCAGTTCCTCATCGCCGACATGGATCAGTAATGTAAAACCGTGAGATATTAAAACCTTGAGTGTAAAATAAAGTATTCTCTGTGGATCCAGCCCTAGTTTAAAAGGGGGGGGTAGCATGTTAGCGTGTTAGCGTGTAAACCTGGTGTTTTTTATTGATCAGGTCTGACCAGGTTTCTATTGATCAGGTCTGACCAAGTTTCTATTGATCAGGTTTGACCAGGTCTGACCAGGTTTCTATTGATCAGGTCTGACCAAGTTTCTATTGATCAGGTTTGACCAGGTCTGACCAGGTTTCTATTGATCAGGTCTGACCAGGTTTCTATTGAACAGGTTTGACCAGGTCTGACCAGGTTTCTATTGATCAGGTCTGATCAGGTTTCTATTGATCAGGTTTGACCAGGTCTGACCAGGTTTCTATTGATCAGGTCTGACCAGGTTCCTATTGAACAGGTTTGACCAGGTCTGACCAGGTTTCTATGATCAGGTCTGACCAGGTTTCTATTGATCAGGTTTGACCAGGTCTGACCAGGTTTCTATTGATCAGGTCTGATCAGGTTTCTATTGAACAGGTTTGACCAGGTCTGACCAGGTTTCTATTGATCAGGTCTGACCAGGTTTCTATCGATCAGGTCTGACCATGTTTCTATTGATCAGGTCTGACCAGGTTTCTATTGAACAGGTTTGACCAGGTCTGACCAGGTTTCTATTGATCAGGTCTGACCAGGTTTCTATTGATCAGGTCTGACCAGGTTTCTATCGATCAGGTCTGACCATGTTTCTATTGATCAGGTCTGACCAGGTTTCTATTGAACAGGTTTGACCAGGTCTGACCAGGTTTCTATTGATCAGGTCTGACCAGGTTTCTATTGAACAGGTTTGACCAGGTTTCTATTGATCTGGTCTGACCATGTTTCTATTGACCAGGTCTGACCAGGTTTCTATTGATCAGGTCTGACCAGGTTTCTATTGATCTGGTCTGACCATGTTTCTATTGATCAGGTCTGACCAGGTTTCTATTGATCTGGTCTGACCAGGTTTCTATTGATCAGGTCTGACCAGGTTTCTATTGATCAGGTCTGACCAGGTTTCTATTGATCTGGTCTGACCAGGTTTCTATTGATCAGGTCTGACCAGATGAGACATGGAGGCTGTTTATTCTCATGAAGTTATTATGCTGAAATATTTAATGTCCATTAGATCATGGAAATGTACAGAATGAAAAATGAAGGTTAAACCTGAATCCTTGGTTTATATGTTTGTGTCCAAAGTCTTTTTATTTGAGTGCTTTTACTCTTTTATAATGTGTTTACAGAGCTGGAGTGTGTACTGTATAAACTGTAAAGTTGTGATTTTATTCTCTGTTATAAATCAGCTGGATCAAACCATGATGTCTTTATTTCCCCGTACACTTTCACTAAATAATATATTCTTAAAATTCACATGTTTCTCTTACTTTGGATAATCTATGTATTTTGATTTTATGACATTTTAAAATCTTTAATTGAGTTCAGAAAAAGGATTTAAGACTAGTACACAAATAGTCATAATCACATTAAAATAGCCGATGTGCTTTTCATATTTATTGAAGGGTATTTTTAGCAACGTCTGAAAGCTTTATTTATTTCACAGGATGATGAGGGTCATTTTATAGTTTTCAGTTCTATATCTCTAAAAGAAACACGTTTCCTGACCTCACAACGCACAGAGTAACCGGCCCATATCTGCTTTCTGCAGCTCTGCGGGGGGTCTAACCCGGGCGTAGTGATACGTGCAGCAACCACACAATGGGTAGGGTTTATAAGTTACTCAAAAGTCTGTCCGAGTATCAAGTCACATGGAAGAGGTGGACAGAAATCATTACAGAGCAATAAGACTCACTCATCACCGCAGAATCAGGAGAACCAATGAAACGAGGAGAGATTAGTTATCTCTCACCGATTGGATAAGAGTTCAGGGAGAAGATATCAAGAGAGAGTTACTTTAGAGAAAGGTAATCCCTCACTGTACTGAGTTACTCCTGCTGAAAGTAACTAGTTATTCTGCTAGTTACTTTAGAGAAAGGTAATCCCTCACTGTACTGAGTTACTCCTGCTGAAAGTAACTAGTTACTCTGCTAGTTACTTTAGAGAAAGGTAATCCCTCACTGTACTGAGTTACTCCTGCTGAAAGTAACTAGTTATTCTGTTAGTTACTTTAGAGAAAGGTAATCCCTCACTGTACTGAGTTACTCCTGCTGAAAGTAACTAGTTACTCTGCTAGTTACTTTAGAGAAAGGTAATCCCTCACTGTACTGAGTTACTCCTGCTGAAAGTAACTAGTTACTCTGCTAGTTACTTTAGAGAAAGATAATCCCTCACTGTACTGAGTTACTCCTGCTGAAAGTAACTAGTTACTCTGCTAGTTACTTTAGAGAAAGGTAATCCCTCACTGTACGGAGTTACTCCTGCTGAAAGTAACTAGTTACTCTGCTAGTTACTTTAGAGAAAGGTAATCCCTCACTGTACTGAGTTACTCCTGCTGAAAATAACTAGTTACTCTGCGAGTTACTTTAGAGAAAGGTAATCCCTCACTGTACCGAGTTACTCCTGCTGAAAGTAACTAGTTACTCTGCTAGTTACTTTAGAGAAAGGTAATCCCTCACTGTACTGAGTTACTCCTGCTGAAAGTAACTAGTTACTCTGCTAGTTACTTTAGAGAAAGGTAATCCCTCACTGTACTGAGTTACTCCTGCTGAAAGTAACTAGTTACTCTGCTAGTTACTTTAGAGAAAGGTAATCCCTCACTGTACTGAGTTACTCCTGCTGAAAGTAACTAGTTACTCTGCTAGTTACTTTAGAGAAAGGTAATCCCTCACTGTACTGAGTTACTCCTGCTGAAAGTAACTAGTTACTCTGCTAGTTACTTTAGAGAAAGGTAATCCCTCACTGTACTGAGTTACTCCTGCTGAAAGTAACTAGTTACTCTGCTAGTTAATTTAGAGAAAGGTAATCCCTCACTGTACTGAGTTACTCCTGCTGAAAGTAACTAGTTACACTGCTAGTTACTTTAGAGAAAGGTAATCCCTCACTGTACTGAGTTACTCTTGCTGAAAGTAACTAGTTACTCTGCTAGTTACTTTAGAGAAAGGTAATCCCTCACTGTACTGAGTTACTCCTGCTGAAGGTAACTAGTTACTCTGCTAGTTACTTTAGAGAAAGGTAATCCCTCACTGTACTGAGTTACTCCTGCTGAATGTAGTCATGAAGAAGGATGTGAGGTCTAGGCATCCCGCTGAACAGGCTCTGATAGGACGTAGAAGAAGAAGAAGAAGAAGGGTCCAGGGAGGGAATGGAGGTCATTCCAGATGAAGGGTTCTGGTCGCTCGCACAGCAGAGCAGCGTATGGACGCCTGCACGCTCCTCCAATGCAACAGATCATAGGAAAAAGGTGCAAAGGGCTTGATTTAATATCGCTTTTATTTGATTTTGAATGTGAGGAAATATCAGTCGTGATGTGACACACTCCATCTCAGTAGGGGGCAGCATGCTCCCTACCCCTACCAATATAAGAAGAAAAAGAAGAAGTCATAAATCAGTAGAAGACGTGTTCTGGAGCTGTTTGAGGAGAGGGACCAGAACCAGAACCAGGACCAGAACCAGGCCAGAACCAGGAGTACCACACACCCAGAGCTGTCTAACCCTCACCCTGTTTGTAGAGCTGCTGCTAACCGCTAGCTGCTGCTAACGGCTAGCTGCTGGAGGATCAGCTGTTTCTCCTTCAGACTCAGACAGGTGAGTCTCTCAGGTACACTCAGAAAGTGTAACTGTGTGATACACTGTAACACACTGCTACACACTGCTACACACTGCTACACACTGTAACACACTGCTACACACTGCTACACACTGCTACACACTGCTACACACTGTAACACACTGCTACACACTGTAACACACTGCTACACACTGCTACACACTGTAACACACTGCTACACACTGCTACACACTGTAACACACTGCTACACACTGCTACACACTGCAACACACTGCTACACACTGCTACACACTGCAACACACTGCTACACACTGCAACACACTGCTACACACTGCTACACACTGCAACACACTGCTACACACTGTAACACACTGCTACACACTGCTACACACTGCTACACCACTCTGTCTGCTGATGCTAACAGGCTGAACCGGGGCGGTGTCCACTGTTAGCATCAGGAGCTAACCGGCTAATAACAACAACACTGAGGAAAATAAACACAGCAGTAAAGTAACGAAGTACATGTACTTTTGTACTTAAAGACAATACTAAAGTAGCCTACATGTAAAGCACATTTAGTACATACATATATTACGTTTTATTGACTAAAACTAGGTTATTCTATTCTATTTGTTTAAAAAGGATAGCAGTGGTTTCTTAAACATAATAATCATTATATTATTTTTACATTTTTATTCCCATTTAAACTTTTTTGAGATGTTAAACTTGACAGTTTATTTCTGTCGCTGGCCTCCTTATAACAAAAACAACAATACTATTTCAGCTCATTTAATAATTTAACTGATCACGTGATTCAATTTGATTAATGACACCACAAACATACACTGAACACAAATATAAATGCAACACTTTTGTTTTTGCTCCCATTTGTCATGAGATGAACTCAAAGATCTAAAACATGTTCTATTTGCCATTATTATATTGATGCTAATGATCAGGAGGGAGCTATGCTTCAGCCCTCCCGCTTCTACTCATTTTGTTCATTTGTGTGTATGAATTATACGTTTTTGTTTTTGTATGATTTTAGTAGAATAAAAAAATAAAAAATAAAATATATATATATATATATATACACAAAATAACCATTTCTCTCAAATATTGTTCACAAATCTGAAAGAATGTGTGATAGTGAGCACTTCTCCTTTGCCGAGAGAATCCATCCCACCTCACAGGTGTGGCATATCAAGATGCTGATTAGACAGCATGATTATTGCACAGGTGTGCCTTAGGCTGGCCACAATAAAAGGCCACTCTGAAACGTGCAGTTTTGCTTTATTGGGGGGGTCTGGGGGGGTCCGAAAACCAGTATCTGGTGGCCCTTACAAAAACCTAACCCTAACCATGATTATTGCACAGGTGTGCCTTAGGCAGCCACAATAAAAGGCCACTCTGAAACGTGCAGTTTTATCACACAGCACGATGCCACAGATGTCGCAAGTTTTGAGGGAGCGTGCAATTGGCATGCTGACAGCAGGAATGTCCACCAGAGCTGTTGCCCGTGAATTGAATGTTCATTTCTCACCATAAGCCGTCTCCAAAGGCGTTTCAGAGAATTTGGCAGTACATCCAACCGGCCTCACAACCGCAGACCACGTGTAACCACACCAGCCCAGGACCTCCACATCCAGCATGTTCACCTCCAAGACCGTCTGAGACCAGCCACTCGGACAGCTGCTGCAACAATCGCTTTGCATAACCAAAGCATTTCTGCTGTCAGAAACCGTCTCAGGGAAGCTCATCTGCATGCTCGTCGTCCTCATCGGGGTCTCCACCTGACTCCGGTTCGTCGACGTAACCGTCTTGAGTGGGCAAATGCTCACATTCGATGGCGTCTGGCACGTTGGAGAGGTGTTCTCTTCACGGATGAATCCCGGTTTTCACTGTTCAGGGCAGATGGCAGACGGCGTGTGTGGCGTCGTGTGGGTGAGCGGTTTTCTGATGTCAATGTTGTGAATGGAGTGGCCCATGGTGGTGGTGGGGTTATGGTATGGGCAGGCGTATGTTATGGATGACGAACACAGGTGCATTTTATTGATGGCATTGTGAATGCACAGAGATACCGTGACGAGATCCTGAGGCCCATTGTTGTGCCATTCATCCACGACCATCACCTCATGTTGCAGCATGATAATGCACGGCCCCATGTTGCAAGGATCTGTACACAATTCCTGGAGGCTGAAAACATCCCAGTTCTTGCATGGCCAGCATACTCACCGGACATGTCACCCATTGAGCATGTTTGGGAGGCTCTGGATCGGCGTATACGACAGCGTGTTCCAGTTCCTGCCAATATCCAGCAACTTGGCACAGCCATTGAAGAGGAGTGGACCAACATTCCACAGGCCACAATCAACAACCTGATCAACTCTATGCCAAGGAGATGTGTTGCACTGCGTGAGGCAAATGGTGGTCACACCAGATACTGGTTTTCGGACCCCCCCAGACCCCCCCAATAAAGCAAAAGTGCACGTTTCAGAGTGGCCTTTTATTGTGGCCAGCCTAAGGCACACCTGTGCAATAATCATGCTGTCTAATCAGCATCTTGATATGCCACACCTGTGAGGTGGGATGGATTCTCTCGGCAAAGGAGAAGTGCTCACTATCACACATTCTTTCAGATTTGTGAACAATATTTGAGAGAAATGGTTATTTTGTGTTTATAGAAAATGTTTTAGATCTTTGAGTTCATCTCATGAGAAATGGGAGCAAAAACAAAAGTGTTGCGTTGATATTTTTGTTCAGTGTATATAGAGATAAGATAAGAAGTACTTTATTGATCTCAATGTGGGAAATGATTGCATTGCACCACACAAATGAAAATAAATAAAGGTGTATATATATATATATATATGACAGATGGAATATTAAATATAGAACAGATGATATGAATGTGGTTTTATTCCAAGCTGTGGAGCAGAGAGTTCTCTGCTCCACAGCAGAGAGTTCTCTGCTCCACAGGGGGGTCTGCTGAACAGAGTCATTGCAGCGGGCAGGAACGACTTCCTCTATCGATGTGTGGATAGTGTATATGTGTGTGTATATATGTGTGTGTGTATATTGTCATGGTGGTGTGCGCTGCTCCCGCAGTAGAAGAAGAAGATGACGAGTGGAGGACTGAACAGTATCGAGGCCGTGAAGAAGAAGATCAAAGTCCTGCAGGAGCAGGCAGAGGAGGCGGACGATCGAGCAGCTAAACTACAGAAAGAGGGGGAGAGAGAGAGGAGGAGCAGGGAGGAGGTATATACACACACACACACACACACACACACACACACACACACACACACACACACACACACACACACACACACACACACACACACACACACACACACACACACCAGGGTTACCCCTAGGATTTTTTCTTACCGGACAAATGTGAAACTTAGCGGTCATGTTTCCATAATAATAATAATGGTGCAGCAGAGTTCCATCAGCAGCTCATCAGCGACTCTGAGCGGCTGGGTTGGGTGAAACTCAGACAGAAGGGTTCCAGATGAGCTGTCAGGGTCCAGGTCTGACAGAAGGGTTCCAGATGAGCTGTCAGGGTCCAGGTCTGACAGAAGGGTTCCAGATGAACTGTCAGGGTCCAGGTCTGTCAGAAGGGTTCCAGATGAGCTGTCAGTGTCCAGGTCTGACAGAACTGTCAGGGTCCAGGTCTGACAGAAGCGTTCCAGATGAACTGTCAGGGTCCAGGTCTGACAGAAGGGTTCCAGATGAACTGTCAGGGTCCAGGTCTGACAGAAGGGTTCCAGATGAACTGTCAGGGCCCCGGTCTGACAGAAGGGTTCCAGATGAACGGTCAGGGTCCAGGTCTGACAGAAGGGTTCCAGATGAACTGTCAGGGTCCAGGTCTGACAGAAGGGTTCCAGATAAACGGTCAGGGCCCATGTCTGACAGAAGGGTTCCAGATGAACTGTCAGGGTCCAGGTCTGACAGAAGGGTTCCAGATGAACTGTCAGGGCCCAGGTCTGACAGAAGGGTTCCAGATGAACTGTCAGGGTCCAGGTCTGACAGAAGGGTTCCAGATGAACTGTCAGGGCCCAGGTCTGACAGAAGGGTTCCAGATGAACTGTCAGGGCCCAGGTCTGACAGAAGGGTTCCAGATGAACTGTCAGGGTCCAGGTCTGACAGAAGGGTTCCAGATGAGCTGTCAGGGTCCAGGTCTGACAGAAGGGTTCCAGATGAGCTGTCAGGGTCCAGGTCTGACAGAAGGGTTCCAGATGAACTGTCAGGGTCCAGGTCTGACAGAAGGGTTCCAGATGAACTGTCAGGGTCCAGGTCTGACAGAAGTGTTCCAGATGAGCTGTCAGGGTCCAGGTCTGACAGAAGGGTTCCAGATGAGCTGTCAGGGTCCAGGTCTGACAGAAGGGTTCCAGATGAATTGTCAGGGTCCAGGTCTGACAGAACTGTCAGGGTCCAGGTCTGACAGAAGGGTTCCAGATGAGCTGTCAGGGTCCAGGTCTGACAGAACTGTCAGGGTCCAGGTCTGACAGAAGCGTTCCAGATGAACTGTCAGGGTCCAGGTCTGACAGAAGGGTTCCAGATGAACTGTCAGGGTCCAGGTCTGACAGAAGGTCTCCAGATGAACTGTCAGGGTCCAGGTCTGACAGAAGGGTTCCAGATGAGCTGTCAGGGTCCAGGTCTGACAGAAGGGTTCCAGATGAACTGTCAGGGTCCAGGTCTGACAGAACTGTCAGGGTCCAGGTCTGACAGAAGGGTTCCAGATGAGCTGTCAGGGTCCAGGTCTGACAGAACTGTCAGGGTCCAGGTCTGACAGAAGCGTTCCAGATGAACTGTCAGGGTCCAGGTCTGACAGAAGGGTTCCAAATGAACTGTCAGGGTCCAGGTCTGACAGAAGGTCTCCAGATGAACTGTCAGGGTCCAGGTCTGGCAGAAGGGTTCCAGATGAGCTGTCAGGGTCCAGGTCTGACAGAAGGGTTCCAGATGAACTGTCAGGGTCCAGGTCTGACAGAACTGTCAGGGTCCAGGTCTGACAGAAGGGTTCCAGATGAACTGTCAGGGTCCAGGTCTGACAGAAGGGTTCCAGATGAACTGTCAGGGCCCAGATCTGACAGAAGGGTTCCAGATGAACTGTCAGGGCCCAGGTCTGACAGAAGGGTTCCAGATGAACTGTCAGGGTCCAGGTGTGACAGAAGGGTTCCAGATGAACTGTCAGGGTCCAGGTCTGACAGAAGCGTTCCAGATGAACTGTCAGGGTCCAGGTCTGACAGAAGGGTTCCAGATGAACTGTCTGGGCCCAGGTCTGACAGAAGGGTTCCAGATGAACTGTCAGGGTACCCGTCTGACAGAAGGGTTCCAGATGAACTGTCAGGGCCCAGGTCTGACAGAAGGGTTCCAGATTAACTGTCAGGGCCCAGGTCTGACAGAATGGTTCCAGATTAACTGTCAGGGTCCAGGTCTGACAGAACTGTCAGGGTCCAGGTCTGACAGAAGCGTTCCAGATGAACTGTCAGGGTCCAGGTCTGACAGAAGGGTTCCAGATGAACTGTCAGGGTCCAGGTCTGACAGAAGGGTTCCAGATGAACTGTCAGGGCCCCGGTCTGACAGAAGGGTTCCAGATGAACGGTCAGGGTCCAGGTCTGACAGAAGGGTTCCAGATGAACTGTCAGGGTCCAGGTCTGACAGAAGGGTTCCAGATGAACGGTCAGGGCCCATGTCTGACAGAAGGGTTCCAGATGAACTGTCAGGGTCCAGGTCTGACAGAAGGGTTCCAGATGAACTGTCAGGGCCCAGGTCTGACAGAAGGGTTCCAGATGAACTGTCAGGGTCCAGGTCTGACAGAAGGGTTCCAGATGAACTGTCAGGGCCCAGGTCTGACAGAAGGGTTCCAGATTAACTGTCAGGGCCCAGGTCTGACAGAAGGGTTCCAGATGAACTGTCAGGGTCCAGGTCTGACAGAAGGGTTCCAGATGAGCTGTCAGGGTCCAGGTCTGACAGAAGGGTTCCAGATGAGCTGTCAGGGTCCAGGTCTGACAGAAGGGTTCCAGATGAACTGTCAGGGTCCAGGTCTGACAGAAGGGTTCCAGATGAACTGTCAGGGTCCAGGTCTGACAGAAGTGTTCCAGATGAGCTGTCAGGGTCCAGGTCTGACAGAAGGGTTCCAGATGAGCTGTCAGGGTCCAGGTCTGACAGAAGGGTTCCAGATGAACTGTCAGGGTCCAGGTCTGACAGAACTGTCAGGGTCCAGGTCTGACAGAAGGGTTCCAGATGAGCTGTCAGGGTCCAGGTCTGACAGAACTGTCAGGGTCCAGGTCTGACAGAAGCGTTCCAGATGAACTGTCAGGGTCCAGGTCTGACAGAAGGGTTCCAGATGAACTGTCAGGGTCCAGGTCTGACAGAAGGTCTCCAGATGAACTGTCAGGGTCCAGGTCTGACAGAAGGGTTCCAGATGAGCTGTCAGGGTCCAGGTCTGACAGAAGGGTTCCAGATGAACTGTCAGGGTCCAGGTCTGACAGAACTGTCAGGGTCCAGGTCTGACAGAAGGGTTCCAGATGAGCTGTCAGGGTCCAGGTCTGACAGAACTGTCAGGGTCCAGGTCTGACAGAAGCGTTCCAGATGAACTGTCAGGGTCCAGGTCTGACAGAAGGGTTCCAAATGAACTGTCAGGGTCCAGGTCTGACAGAAGGTCTCCAGATGAACTGTCAGGGTCCAGGTCTGGCAGAAGGGTTCCAGATGAGCTGTCAGGGTCCAGGTCTGACAGAAGGGTTCCAGATGAACTGTCAGGGTCCAGGTCTGACAGAACTGTCAGGGTCCAGGTCTGACAGAAGGGTTCCAGATGAACTGTCAGGGTCCAGGTCTGACAGAAGGGTTCCAGATGAACTGTCAGGGCCCAGATCTGACAGAAGGGTTCCAGATGAACTGTCAGGGCCCAGGTCTGACAGAAGGGTTCCAGATGAACTGTCAGGGTCCAGGTGTGACAGAAGGGTTCCAGATGAACTGTCAGGGTCCAGGTCTGACAGAAGCGTTCCAGATGAACTGTCAGGGTCCAGGTCTGACAGAAGGGTTCCAGATGAACTGTCTGGGCCCAGGTCTGACAGAAGGGTTCCAGATGAACTGTCAGGGTCCAGGTCTGACAGAAGGGTTCCAGATGAACTGTCAGGGCCCAGGTCTGACAGAAGGGTTCCAGATTAACTGTCAGGGCCCAGGTCTGACAGAATGGTTCCAGATTAACTGTCAGGGTCCAGGTCTGACAGAACTGTCAGGGTCCAGGTCTGACAGAAGGGTTCCAGATGAGCTGTCAGGGTCCAGGTCTGACAGAAGGGTTCCAGATGAACTGTCAGGGTCCAGGTCTGACAGAACTGTCAGGGTCCAGGTCTGACAGAAGGGTTCCAGATGAGCTGTCAGGGTCCAGGTCTGACAGAAGCGTTCCAGATGAACTGTCAGGGTCCAGGTCTGACAGAAGGGTTCCAGATGGACTGTCAGGGTCCAGGTCTGACAGAAGGTCTCCAGATGAACTGTCAGGGTCCAGGTCTGACAGAAGGGTTCCAGATTAACTGTCAGGGCCCAGGTCTGACAGAATGGTTCCAGATTAACTGTCAGGGTCCAGGTCTGACAGAACTGTCAGGGTCCAGGTCTGACAGAAGGGTTCCAGATGAGCTGTCAGGGTCCAGGTCTGACAGAAGGGTTCCAGATGAACTGTCAGGGTCCAGGTCTGACAGAACTGTCAGGGTCCAGGTCTGACAGAAGGGTTCCAGATGAGCTGTCAGGGTCCAGGTCTGACAGAAGCGTTCCAGATGAACTGTCAGGGTCCAGGTCTGACAGAAGGGTTCCAGATGGACTGTCAGGGTCCAGGTCTGACAGAAGGTCTCCAGATGAACTGTCAGGGTCCAGGTCTGACAGAAGGGTTCCAGATGAGCTGTCAGGGTCCAGGTCTGACAGAAGGGTTCCAGATGGACTGTCAGGGTCCAGGTCTGACAGAACTGTCAGGGTCCAGGTCTGACAGAAGGGTTCCAGATGAGCTGTCAGGGTCCAGGTCTGACAGAAGGGTTCCAGATGAACTGTCAGGGTCCAGGTCTGACAGAAGGGTTCCAGATGAACTGTCAGGGCCCAGGTCTGACAGAAGGGTTCCAGATGAACTGTCAGGGTCCAGGTCTGACAGAAGGGTTCCAGATGAACTGTCAGGGTCCAGGTCTGACAGAAGCGTTCCAGATGAACTGTCAGGGTCCAGGTCTGACAGAAGGGTTCCAGATGAACTGTCAGGGCCCAGGTCTGACAGAAGGGTTTCAGATGAACTGTCAGGGTCCAGGTCTGACAGAAGGGTTCCAGATGAACTGTCAGGGCCCAGGTCTGACAGAAGGGTTCCAGATGAACTGTCAGGGCCCAGGTCTGACAGAAGGGTTCCAGATGAACTGTCAGGGTCCAGGTCTGACAGAAGGGTTCCAGATGAACTGTCAGGGCCCAGGTCTGACAGAAGGTCTCCAGATGAACCGTCAGGGCCCAGGTCTGACAGAAAGGTTCCAGATGAACTGTCAGGGTCCAGGTCTGACAGAAAGGTTCCAGATGAACTGTCAGGGTCCAGGTCTGACAGATGGGTTCCAGATGAACTGTCAGGGCCCGGGTCTGACAGAAGGGTTCCAGATGAACTGTCAGGGCCCGGGTCAGACAGAAGGGTTCCAGCTGAACTGTCAGGGCCCGGGTCTGACAGAAGGGTTTCAGATGAACTGTCAGGGCCCAGGTCTGACAGAAGGGTTCCAGATGAACTGTCAGGGTCCAGGTCTGACAGAAGGGTTCCAGATGAACTGTCAGGGCCCAGGTCTGACAGAACGGTTCCAGATGAACTGTCAGGGCCCAGGTCTGACAGAAGAGTTCCAGATGAACTGTCAGGGCCCAGGTCTGACAGAAGGGTTCCAGATGAACTGTCAGGCCCGGGTCTGACAGAAGGGTTCCAGATGAACTGTCAGGGCCCGGGTCAGACAGAAGGGTTCCAGATGAACTGTCAGGGCCCGGGTCAGACAGAAGCGTTCCAGATGAACTGTCAGGGTCCAGGTCTGACAGAAGGGTTCCAGATGAACTGTCAGGGCCCGGGTCAGACAGAAGCGTTCCAGATGAACTGTCAGGGTCCAGGTCTGACAGAAGGGTTCCAGATGAACTGTCAGGGTCCAGGTCTGACAGAACTGTCAGGGTCCAGGTCTGACAGAAGGGTTCCAGATGAGCTGTCAGGGTCCAGGTCTGACAGAACTGTCAGGGTCCAGGTCTGACAGAAGCGTTCCAGATGAACTGTCAGGGTCCAGGTCTGACAGAAGGGTTCCAGATGAACTGTCAGGGTCCAGGTCTGACAGAAGGTCTCCAGATGAACTGTCAGGGTCCAGGTCTGACAGAAGCGTTCCAGATGAACTGTCAGGGTCCAGGTCTGACAGAAGGGTTCCAGATGAACTGTCAGGGTCCAGGTCTGACAGAAGGTTCCAGATGAACTGTCAGGGTCCAGGTCTGACAGAAAGGTTCCAGATGAACTGTCAGGGTCCAGGTCTGACAGATGGGTTCCAGATGAACTGTCAGGGCCCGGGTCTGACAGAAGGGTTCCAGATGAACTGTCAGGGCCCGGGTCAGACAGAAGGGTTCCAGCTGAACTGTCAGGGCCCGGGTCTGACAGAAGGGTTTCAGATGAACTGTCAGGGCCCAGGTCTGACAGAAGGGTTCCAGATGAACTGTCAGGGTCCAGGTCTGACAGAAGGGTTCCAGATGAACTGTCAGGGCCCAGGTCTGACAGAACGGTTCCAGATGAACTGTCAGGGCCCAGGTCTGACAGAAGAGTTCCAGATGAACTGTCAGGGCCCAGGTCTGACAGAAGGGTTCCAGATGAACTGTCAGGCCCGGGTCTGACAGAAGGGTTCCAGATGAACTGTCAGGGCCCGGGTCAGACAGAAGGGTTCCAGATGAACTGTCAGGGCCCGGGTCAGACAGAAGCGTTCCAGATGAACTGTCAGGGTCCAGGTCTGACAGAAGGGTTCCAGATGAACTGTCAGGGCCCGGGTCAGACAGAAGCGTTCCAGATGAACTGTCAGGGTCCAGGTCTGACAGAAGGGTTCCAGATGAACTGTCAGGGTCCAGGTCTGACAGAACTGTCAGGGTCCAGGTCTGACAGAAGGGTTCCAGATGAGCTGTCAGGGTCCAGGTCTGACAGAACTGTCAGGGTCCAGGTCTGACAGAAGCGTTCCAGATGAACTGTCAGGGTCCAGGTCTGACAGAAGGGTTCCAGATGAACTGTCAGGGTCCAGGTCTGACAGAAGGTCTCCAGATGAACTGTCAGGGTCCAGGTCTGACAGAAGGGTTCCAGATGAGCTGTCAGGGCCCAGGTCTGACAGAAGGGTTCCAGATGAACTGTCAGGGTCCAGGTCTGACAGAACTATCAGGGCCCAGGTCTGACAGAAGGGTTCCAGATGAACTGTCAGGACCCAGGTCTGACAGAAGGGTTCCAGATGAACTGTCAGGGCCCAGGTCTGACAGAAGGGTTCCAGGTGAACTGTCAGGGCCCAGGTCTGACAGAAGGTCTCTAGATGAACTGTCAGGGCCCAGGTCTGACAGAAGGGTTCCAGATGAACTCTCAGGGCCCAGGTCTGACAGAACTTCTCCAGATGAACTGTCAGGGCCCAGGTCTGACAGAAGGGTTCCAGATGAACTGTTAGGGCCCAGGTCTGACAGAAGGTCTCCAGATGAACTGTCAGGACCCAGGTCTGACTTAACAGTTTCAGCCGATTATAGAACATATCAGTCTTTACATCATAACAATTGAACAGTTTTAAAGATTCTCTTTCTGTCCCTCTTATATTGCAGACCCTCACTCACTTTGTTCTGTTCAGTGCGAGAATTGAGCTGGAGCTTGTTGTCCTGCCAGGAGTTTAGATCTGGGCTGAAATGGTGTCAGGGCCATTCTCACACACATGCAGGTGCTCATTGGTTAGCCTCGGTTAGCTCATTGGTTAGCTCATTGGTTAGCCTCGGTTAGCTCATTGGTTAGCCTGGGTTAGCTCATTGGTTAGCCTCGGTTAGCTCATTGGTTAGCTCATTGGTTAGCCTCGGTTAGCTCATTGGTTAGCCTGGGTTAGCTCATTGGTTAGCCTCGGTTAGCTCATTGGTTAGCTCATTGGTTAGCCTCGGTTAGCTCATTGGTTAGCCTCGGTTAGCTCATTGGTTAGCCTCGGTTAGCTCATTGGTTAGCCTCGGTTAGCTCATTGGTTAGCCTGGGTTAGCTCATTGGTTAGCCTCGGTTAGCTCATTGGTTAGCTCATTGGTTAGCCTGGGTTAGCTCATTGGTTAGCCTCGGTTAGCTCATTGGTTAGCTCATTGGTTAGCTCATTGGTTAGCCTCGGTTAGCTCATTGGTTAGCCTCGGTTAGCTCATTGGTTAGCCTGGGTTAGCTCATTGGTTAGCCTCGGTTAGCTCATTGGTTAGCTCATTGGTTAGCCTGGGTTAGCTCATTGGTTAGCCTCGGTTAGCTCATTGGTTAGCTCATTGGTTAGCCTCGGTTAGCTCATTGGTTAGCCTCGGTTAGCTCATTGGTTAGCCTCGGTTAGCTCATTGGTTAGCCTCGGTTAGCCTGCCCTGGAACCATATTTAGTTTCCATTAGATCCTGGTGGACTGATCATATCGGGCTCTGAGGATGCTCATCTGACCTCAGTTCTGACTTGAGAGGGAACGTCTCATAGTGGCGTGTCGTCTCTTTGAAAGAGCGCAACGGTCTCTGAACAAATGAGACACACTGGCTCTGAGCTCCCAGCGGGCCGGAGGAACATGAACGAGTCCCTCAGGGTTCAAAGCTCTGTCCTCACTGTCCACGGTCCTCCTCCTGGAGAGCGCCATGTGTCATTATGTATCTCTCTGTTTCTCTCTCTCCTCTCTTCTTCTGTGTTTCTCTCTCTGTATCTCTCTCTCCTCTCTTCTTCTGTGTTTCTCTCCCTGTATCTCTCTCTCCTCTCTTCTTCTGTGTTTCTCTCCCTGTATCTCTCTCTCCTCTCTTCTGTGTTTCTCTCCCTGTATCTCTCTCTCCTCTCTTCTTCTGTGTTTCTCTCTCTGTATCTCTCTCTCCTCTCTTCTTCTGTGTTTCTCTCCCTGTATCTCTCTCTCCTCTCTTCTTCTGTGTTTCTCTCTCTGTATCTCTCTCCTCTCTTCTGTGTTTCTCTCCCTGTATCTCTCTCTCCTCTCTTCTTCTGTGTTTCTCTCTCTGTATCTCTCTCTCCTCTCTTCTTCTGTGTTTCTCTCCCTGTATCTCTCTCTCCTCTCTTCTTCTGTGTTTCTCTCTCTGTATCTCTCTCCTCTCTTCTGTGTTTCTCTCTCTGTATCTCTCTCTCCTCTCTTCTTCTGTGTTTCTCTCTCTGTATCTCTCTCTCCTCTCTTCTTCTGTGTTTCTCTCTCTGTATCTCTCTCTCCTCTCTTCTTCTGTGTTTCTCTCTCTGTATCTCTCTCTCCTCTCTTCTTCTGTGTTTCTCTCCCTGTATCTCTCTCTCCTCTCTTCTTCTGTGTTTCTCTCTCTGTATCTCTCTCCTCTCTTCTGTGTTTCTCTCTCTGTATCTCTCTCTCCTCTCTTCTTCTGTGTTTCTCTCTCTGTATCTCTCTCTCCTCTCTTCTTCTGTGTTTCTCTCTGTATCTCTCTCTCCTCTCTTCTTCTGTGTTTCTCTCCCTGTATCTCTCTCTCCTCTCTTCTTCTGTGTTTCTCTCTCTGTATCTCTCTCTCCTCTCTTCTGTGTTTCTCTCCCTGTATCTCTCTCTCCTCTCTTCTTCTGTGTTTCTCTCTCTGTATCTCTCTCTCTCTCTTCTGTGTTTCTCTCTCTGTATCTCTCTCCTCTCTTCTTCTGTGTTTCTCTCTCTGTATCTCTCTCTCCTCTCTTCTGTGTTTCTCTCCCTGTATCTCTCTCTCCTCTCTTCTGTGTTTCTCTCTCTGTATCTCTCTCTCCTCTCTTCTTCTGTGTTTCTCTCTCTGTATCTCTCTCTCCTCTCTTCTTCTGTGTTTCTCTCTCTCCTCTCTTCTGTGTTTCTCTCTCTGTATCTCTCTCTCCTCTCTTCTTCTGTGTTTCTCTCCCTGTATCTCTCTCTCCTCTCTTCTGTGTTTCTCTCTCTGTATCTCTCTCTCCTCTCTTCTTCTGTGTTTCTCTCTCTGTATCTCTCTCTCCTCTCTTCTTCTGTGTTTCTCTCCCTGTATCTCTCTCTCCTCTCTCTTCTGTGTTTCTCTCTCTGTATCTCTCTCTCCTCTCTTCTGTGTTTCTCTCTGTATCTCTCTCTCCTCTCTTCTGTGTTTCTCTCTCTGTATCTCTCTCTCCTCTCTTCTTCTGTGTTTCTCTCTCTGTATCTCTCTCTCCTCTCTTCTGTGTTTCTCTCTGTATCTCTCTCTCCTCTCTTCTGTGTTTCTCTCCTCTGTATCTCTCTCTCCTCTCTTCTTCTGTGTTTCTCTCTCTGTATCTCTCTCTCCTCTCTTCTTCTGTGTTTCTCTCTCTCCTCTCTTCTGTGTTTCTCTCTCTGTATCTCTCTCTCCTCTCTTCTGTGTTTCTCTCTCTGTATCTCTCTCTCCTCTCTTCTTCTGTGTTTCTCTCCTGTATCTCTCTCTCCTCTCTTCTGTGTTTCTCTCTGTATCTCTCTCTCCTCTCTTCTTCTGTGTTTCTCTCTCTGTATCTCTCTCTCCTCTCTTCTTCTGTGTTCTCTCTGTATCTCTCTCTCCTCTCTTCTTCTGTGTTTCTCTCTGTATCTCTCTCTCCTCTCTTCTGTGTTTCTCTCTCTGTATCTCTCTCTCCTCTCTTCTTCTGTGTTTCTCTCTGTATCTCTCTCTCCTCTCTTCTTCTGTGTTTCTCTCTCTGTATCTCTCTCTCCCTCTTCTTCTGTGTTTCTCTCTCTGTATCTCTCTCTCCTCTTCTTCTGTGTTTCTCTCCCTGTATCTCTCTCTCTCTCTTCTTCTGTGTTTCTCTCTCTGTATCTCTCTCTCCTCTCTTCTTCTGTGTTTCTCTCCCTGTATCTCTCTCTCCTCTCTTCTTCTGTGTTTCTCTCTCTGTATCTCTCTCTCCTCTCTTCTGTGTTTCTCTCTCTGTATCTCTCTCTCCTCTCTTCTTCTGTGTTTCTCTCTGTATCTCTCTCTCCTCTCTTCTGTGTTCTCTCTCTGTATCTCTCTCTCTCTCTTCTGTGTTTCTCTCTCTGTATCTCTCTCTCCTCTCTTCTGTGTTTCTCTCTCTGTATCTCTCTCTCCTCTCTTCTTCTGTGTTTCTCTCTCTGTATCTCTCTCTCCTCTCTTCTTCTGTGTTTCTCTCTCTGTATCTCTCTCTCCTCTCTTCTGTGTTTCTCTCTCTGTATCTCTCTCTCCTCTCTTCTTCTGTGTTTCTCTCCCTGTATCTCTCTCTCCTCTCTTCTTCTGTGTTTCTCTCTCTGTATCTCTCTCTCCTCTCTTCTGTGTTTCTCTCTGTATCTCTCTCTCCTCTCTTCTGTGTTTCTCTCTGTATCTCTCTCTCCTCTCTTCTTCTGTGTTTCTCTCTCTGTATCTCTCTCTCCTCTCTTCTTCTGTGTTTCTCTCCCTGTATCTCTCTCTCCTCTCTTCTTCTGTGTTTCTCTCCTGTATCTCTCTCTCCTCTCTTCTTCTGTGTTTCTCTCTCTGTATCTCTCTCTCCTCTCTTCTGTGTTTCTCTCTCTGTATCTCTCTCTCCTCTCTCTTCTTGTTTCTCTCCTCTGTATCTCTCTCTCCTCTCTTCTTCTGTGTTTCTCTCTCTGTATCTTCTCTCCTCTCTTCTTCTGTGTTTTCTCTCTCTGTATCTCTTCTCCTCTCTTCTTCTGTGTTTCTCTCTCTGTATCTCTCTCTCCTCTCTTCTTCTGTGTTTCTCTCCTCTGGATCTCTCTCTCCTCTCTTCTGCTGTGTTTCTCTCTCTGTATCTCTCTCTCCTCTCTTCTTCTGTGTTTCTCTCCATGTATCTCTCTCTCTCTCTCTTCTGTGTTTATCTCTCCTGTATCTCTCTCTCCTCTCTTCTTTTCTCTCCTGTATCTCTCTCTCCTCTCTTCTGTGTTTTATCTCTCTTATCTCTCTCTCCTCTCTTCTTCTGTGTTCTCTCTCTGTATCTCTCTCTCCTCTCTTCTTCTGTGTTTCTCTCTCTGTATCTCTCTCTCCTCTCTTCTTCTGTGTTTCTCTCCCTGTATCTCTCTCTCCTCTCTTCTTCTGTGTTTCTCTCCTGTATCTCTCTCTCTCTCTTCTTCTGTGTTTCTCTCTGTATCTCTCTCTCCTCTCTTCTGTGTTTCTCTCTCTGTATCTCTCTCTCCTCTCTTCTTCTGTGTTTCTCTCCCTGTATCTCTCTCTCCTCTCTTCTTCTGTGTTTCTCTCTCTGTATCTCTCTCTCCTCTCTTCTTCTGTGTTTCTCTCCTGTATCTCTCTCTCCTCTCTTCTTCTGTGTTTCTCTCTCTGTATCTCTCTCTCCTCTCTTCTTCTGTGTTTCTCTCTCTGTATCTCTCTCTCCTCTCTTCTTCTGTGTTTCTCTCCCTGTATCTCTCTCTCCTCTCTTCTGTGTTTCTCTCTCTGTATCCTCTCTCTCTCTTCTTCTGTGTTTCTCTCCTGTATCTCTCTCTCCTCTCTTCTGTGTTTCTCTCCTGTATCTCTCTCTCCTCTCTTCTTCTGTGTTTCTCTCTCTGTATCTCTCTCTCCTCTCTTCTTCTGTGTTTCTCTCTGTATCTCTCTCTCCTCTCTTCTTCTGTGTTTCTCTCTCTGTATCTCTCTCTCTCTCTTCTGTGTTTCTCTCCTGTATCTCTCTCTCCTCTCTTCTTCTGTGTTTCTCTCTCTGTATCTCTCTCTCCTCTCTTCTTCTGTGTTTCTCTCTCTGTATCTCTCTCTCCTCTCTTCTTCTGTGTTTCTCTCTCTGTATCTCTCTCTCTCTCTTCTGTGTTTCTCTCTGTATCTCTCTCTCCTCTCTTCTTCTGTGTTTCTCTCCCTGTATCTCTCTCTCCTCTCTTCTGTGTTTCTCTCCCTGTATCTCTCTCTCCTCTCTTCTGTGTTTCTCTCTCTGTATCTCTCTCTCCTCTCTTCTTCTGTGTTTCTCTCTCTGTATCTCTCTCCTCTCTTCTTCTGTGTTTCTCTCTCTCCTCTCTTCTGTGTTTCTCTCTCTGTATCTCTCTCTCCTCTCTTCTTCTGTGTTTCTCTCTCTGTATCTCTCTCTCCTCTCTTCTGTGTTTCTCTCTCTGTATCTCTCTCTCCTCTCTTCTTCTGTGTTTCTCTCTCTGTATCTCTCTCTCCTCTCTTCTTCTGTGTTTCTCTCCCTGTATCTCTCTCTCCTCTCTTCTTCTGTGTTTCTCTCTCTGTATCTCTCTCTCCTCTCTTCTGTGTTTCTCTCTCTGTATCTCTCTCTCCTCTCTTCTGTGTTCTCTCTCTGTATCTCTCTCTCCTCTCTTCTTCTGTGTTTCTCTCCTGTATCTCTCTCTCCTCTCTTCTTGTTTCTCTCTCTGTATCTCTCTCTCCTCTCTTCTGTGTTTCTCTCTCTGTATCTCTCTCTCCTCTCTTCTTCTGTGTTTCTCTCTCTGTATCTCTCTCCTCTCTTCTTCTGTGTTTCTCTCTGTCTCTCTCTCTCTCTGTGTTTCTCTCTCTGTATCTCTCTCTCCTCTCTTCTGTGTTTCTCTCTCTGTATCTCTCTCTCCTCTCTTCTTCTGTGTTTCTCTCCCTGTATCTCTCTCTCCTCTCTTCTGTGTTTCTCTCTCTGTATCTCTCTCTCCTCTCTTCTTCTGTGTTTCTCTCTCTGTATCTCTCTCCTCTCTTCTTCTGTGTTTCTCTCTCTGTATCTCTCTCTCCTCTCTTCTTCTGTGTTTCTCTCTCTGTATCTCTCTCTCCTCTCTTCTGTGTTTCTCTCTCTGTATCTCTCTCTCCTCTTCTTCTGTGTTTCTCTCCCTGTATCTCTCTCTCCTCTCTTCTTCTGTGTTTCTCTCTGTATCTCTCTCTCCTCTCTTCTTCTGTGTTCTCTCTCTGTATCTCTCTCTCCTCTCTCTTCTGTGTTTCTCTCCTGTATCTCTCTCTCCTCTCTTCTTCTGTGTTTCTCTCTCTGTATCTCTCTCTCCTCTCTTCTTCTGTGTTTCTCTCCTGTATCTCTCTCTCCTCTCTTCTTCTGTGTTTCTCTCTCTGTATCTCTCTCTCCTCTCTTCTGTGTTTCTCTCTCTGTATCTCTCTCTCCTCTCTTCTTCTGTGTTTCTCTCTCTGTATCTCTCTCTCCTCTCTTCTGTGTTTCTCTCTCTGTATCTCTCTCTCCTCTCTTCTTGTTTCTCTCTCTGTATCTCTCTCTCCTCTCTTCTTCTGTGTTTCTCTCTCTGTATCTCTCTCTCCTCTCTTCTTCTGTGTTTCTCTCTCTGTATCTCTCTCTCCTCTCTTCTGTGTTTCTCTCTCTGTATCTCTCTCTCCTCTCTTCTTCTGTGTTTCTCTCCTGTATCTCTCTCTCCTCTCTTCTTCTGTGTTCTCTCTGTATCTCTCTCTCCTCTCTTCTGTGTTTCTCTCCTGTATCTCTCTCTCCTCTCTTCTGTGTTTTCTCTCTCTATCTCTCCTCTCTTCTTCTGTGTTTCTCTCTCTGTATCTCTCTCTCCTCTCTTCTGTGTTTCTCTCTGTATCTCTCTCTCCTCTCTTCTTCTGTGTTTCTCTCCCTGTATCTCTCTCTCCTCTCTTCTTCTGTGTTTCTCTCCTGTATCTCTCTCTCTCTTCTTCTGTGTTTCTCTCTCTGTATCTCTCTCTCCTCTCTTCCTCTGTGTTTCTCTCTCTGTATCTCTCTCTCCTCTCTTCTTCTGTGTTTCTCTCCTGTATCTCTCTCTCCTCTCTTCTGTGTTTCTCTCTGTATCTCTCTCTCCTCTCTTCTTCTGTGTTTCTCTCTGTATCTCTCTCTCCTCTCTTCTTCTGTGTTTCTCTCCTGTATCTCTCTCTCTCTCTTCTGTGTTTCTCTCTCTGTATCTCTCTCTCTCTTCTTCTTCTGTGTTT
>CM053258.1:156770-181043 GCA_028583405.1 Pogonophryne albipinna
AAACACAGAAGAAGAGAGGAGAGAGAGATACAGGAGAGAAACACAGAAGAAGAGAGGAGAGAGAGATACAGGAGAGAAACACAGAAGAAGAGAGGAGGAGAGAAACACAGAAGAAGAGGAGGAGAGAGATACAGAGAGAGAAACACAGAAGAAGAGAGGAGAGGGAGATACAGAGAGAGAAACACAGAAGAAGAGAGGAGAGAGAGATACAGGGAGAGAAACACAGAAGAAGAGAGGAGAGAGAGATACAGAGAGAGAAACACAGAAGAGAGAGGAGAGAGAGATACAGGGAGAGAAACACAGAAGAAGAGAGGAGAGAGAGATACAGGAGAGAAACACAGAAGAAGAGAGGAGAGAGAGATACAGAGAGAGAAACACAGAAGAAGAGAGGAGAGAGGAGATACAGAGAGAGAAACACACAGAAGAAGAGAGGAGAGAGAGATACAGGGAGAGAAACACAGAAGAAGAGAGGAGAGAGAGATACAGAGAGAGAAACACAGAAGAAGAGAGGAGAGAGAGATACAGGGAGAGAAACACAGAAGAAGAGAGAGAGAGAGATACAGGAGAGAAACACAGAAGAAGAGAGGAGAGAGAGATACAGAGAGAGAAACACAGAAGAAGAGAGGAGAGAGAGATACAGAGAGAGAAACACAGAAGAAGAGAGGGAGAGAGATACAGAGAGAAACACAGAAGAAGAGAGGAGAGAGAGATACAGGGAGAGAAACACAGAAGAAGAGAGGAGAGAGAGATACAGAGAGAGAAACACAGAAGAGAGGAGAGAGAGATACAGAGAGAGAAACACAGAAGAGAGGAGAGAGAGATACAGGAGAGAAACACAGAAAGAGAGGAGAGAGAGATACAGAGAGAGAAACACAGAAGAAGAGAGGAGAGAGAGATACAGAGAGAAACACAGAAGAGAGGAGAGAGAGATACAGAGAGAGAAACACAGAAGAAGAGAGGAGAGAGAGATACAGAGAGAGAAACACAGAAGAGAGGAGAGAGAGATACAGGGGAGAAACACAGAAGAAGAGAGGAGAGAGAGATACAGAGAGAGAAACACAGAAGAGAGGGAGAGAGAGATACAGAGAGAGAAACACAGAAGAAGAGAGGAGAGAGAGATACAGGAGAGAAACACAGAGAGAAGAGAGAGAGAGATACAGAGAGAGAAACACAGAAGAAGAGAGGAGAGAGAGATACAGAGAGAGAAACACAGAAGAGAGGAGAGAGAGATACAGGAGAGAAACACAGAAGAAGAGAGGAGAGAGAGATACAGAGAGAAAACACAGAAGAGAGGAGAGAGAGATACAGAGAGAGAAACACAGAAGAAGAGAGGAGAGAGAGATACAGAGAGAGAAACACAGAAGAAGAGAGGAAGAGAGATACAGAGAGAGAAACACAGAAGAGAGGAGAGAGAGATACAGAGAGAGAAACACAGAAGAGAGAGAGAGAGATACAGAGAGAGAAACACAGAAGAAGAGAGGAGAGAGAGATTCAGAGAGAGAAACACAGAAGAAGAGAGGAGAGAGAGATACAGAGAGAGAAACACAGAAGAAGAGAGGAGAGAGAGATACAGAGAGAAAACACAGAAGAGAGGAGAGAGAGATACAGAGAGAGAAACACAGAAGAAGAGAGGAGAGAGAGATACAGGGAGAGAAACACAGAAGAAGAGAGGAGAGAGATACAGAGAGAGAAACACAGAAGAAGAGAGGAGAGAGAGATACAGAGAGAGAAACACAGAAGAAGAGAGGAGAGAGAGATACACAGAAGAAGAGAGGAGAGAGAGATACAGGGAGAGAAACACAGAAGAAGAGAGGAGAGAGAGATACAGAGAGAGAAACACAGAAGAAGAGAGGAGAGAGAGATACAGGAGAGAAACACAGAAGAAGAGAGGAGAGAGAGATACAGAGAGAGAAACACAGAAGAAGAGAGGAGAGAGAGATACAGGGAGAGAAACACAGAAGAAGAGAGGAGAGAGAGATACAGGGAGAGAAACACAGAAGAAGAGAGGAGAGAGAGATACAGAGAGAGAAACACAGAAGAAGAGAGGAGAGAGAGATACAGAGAGAGAAACACAGAAGAAGAGAGGAGAGAGAGATACAGAGAGAGAAACACAGAAGAAGAGAGGAGAGAGAGATACAGAGAGAGAAACACAGAAGAAGAGAGGAGAGAGAGATACAGAGAGAGAAACACAGAAGAAGAGGAGAGAGAGATACAGAGAGAGAAACACAGAAGAGAGGAGAGAGAGATACAGAGAGAGAAACACAGAAGAAGAGAGGAGAGAGAGATACAGAGAGAGAAACACAGAAGAAGAGAGGAGAGAGAGATACAGAGAGAGAAACACAAGAGAGGAGAGAGAGATACAGAGAGAGAAACACAGAAGAAGAGAGGAGAGAGAGATACAGAGAGAGAAACACAGAAGAAGAGAGGAGAGAGAGATACAGAGAGAGAAACACAGAAGAGAGGAGAGAGAGATACAGAGAGAGAAACACAGAAGAAGAGAGGAGAGAGAGATACAGAGAGAGAAACACAGAAGAAGAGAGGAGAGAGAGATACAGAGAGAGAAACACAGAAGAAGAGAGGAGAGAGAGATACAGAGAGAGAAACACAGAAGAGAGAGGAGAGAGAGATACAGGGAGAGAAACACAGAAGAAGAGAGGAGAGAGAGATACAGAGAGAAACACAGAAGAAGAGAGGAGAGAGAGATACAGGAGAGAAACACAGAAGAAGAGAGGAGAGAGAGATACAGAGAGAAACACAGAAGAAGAGAGGAGAGAGAGATACAGGGAGAGAAACACAGAAGAAGAGAGGAGAGAGAGATACAGAGAGAGAAACACAGAAGAAGAGAGGAGAGAGAGATACAGAGAGAGAAACACAGAAGAAGAGAGGAGAGAGAGATACAGAGAGAGAAACACAGAAGAAGAGAGGAGAGAGAGATACAGAGAGAGAAACACAGAAGAAGAGAGGAGAGAGAGATACAGGGAGAGAAACACAGAAGAGAGAGAGGAGAGAGAAACACAGAAGAAGAGAGGAGAGAGAGATACAGGGAGAGAAACACAGAAGAAGAGAGGAGAGAGAGATACAGGAGAGAAACACAGAAGAAGAGAGAGAGAGAGATACAGAGAGAGAAACACAGAAGAAGAGAGGAGAGAGAGATACAGAGAGAGAAACACAGAAGAAGAGAGGAGAGAGAGATACAGAGAGAGAAACACAGAAGAAGAGAGGAGAGAGAGATACAGAGAGAGAAACACAGAAGAAGAGAGGAGAGAGAGATACAGAGAGAGAAACACAGAAGAGAGAGAGAGAGAGAGAAACACAGAAGAGAGGAGAGAGAGATACAGGGAGAGAAACACAGAAGAGAGGAGAGAGAGATACAGAGAGAGAAACACAGAAGAAGAGAGGAGAGAGAGATACAGAGAGAGAAACACAGAAGAAGAGAGGAGAGAGAGATACAGAGAGAGAAACACAGAAGAGAGGAGAGAGAGATACAGGAGAGAAACACAGAAGAAGAGAGGAGAGAGAGATACAGAGAGAGAAACACAGAAGAAGAGAGGAGAGAGAGATACAGGGAGAGAAACACAGAAGAAGAGAGGAGAGAGAGAAACACAGAAGAAGAGAGGAGAGAGAGATACAGAGAGAGAAACACAGAAGAAGAGAGGAGAGAGAGATACAGAGAGAGAAACACAGAAGAAGAGAGGAGAGAGAGATACAGAGAGAGAAACACAGAAGAAGAGAGGAGAGAGAGATACAGGGAGAGAAACACAGAAGAAGAGAGAGAGAGATAGAGAAACACAGAAGAAGAGAGGAGAGAGATACAGAGAGAGAAACACAGAAGAAGAGAGGAGAGAGAGATACAGAGAGAGAAACACAGAAGAAGAGAGGAGAGAGAGATACAGGGAGAGAAACACAAGAAGAGAGGAGAGAGAGATACAGAGAAGAAACACAGAAGAAGAGAGGAGAGAGAGATACAGGGAGAGAAACACAGAAGAAGAGAGGAGAGAGAGATACAGAGAGAGAAACACAGAAGAAGAGAGGAGAGAGAGATACAGAGAGAAACACAGAAGAAGAGAGGAGAGAGAGATACAGAGAGAGAAACACAGAAGAAGAGAGGAGAGAGAGATACAGGGAGAGAAACACAGAAGAAGAGAGGAGAGAGAGATACAGAGAGAAACACAGAAGAAGAGAGGAGAGAGAGATACAGGAGAGAAACACAGAAGAAGAGAGGAGAGAGAGATACAGGGAGAGAAACACAGAAGAGAGGAGAGAGAGATACAGAGAGAGAAACACAGAAGAAGAGAGGAGAGAGAGATACAGAGAGAGAAACACAGAAGAAGAGAGGAGAGAGAGATACAGAGAGAGAAACACAGAAGAAGAGAGGAGAGAGAGATACAGAGAGAGAAACACAGAAGAAGAGAGGAGAGAGAGATACAGGGAGAGAAACACAGAAGAGAGGAGAGAGAGATACAGGGAGAGAAACACAGAAGAAGAGAGGAGAGAGAGATACAGGAGAGAAACACAGAAGAGAGGAGAGAGAGATACAGAGAGAAACACAGAAGAAGAGAGGAGAGAGAGATACAGAGAGAGAAACACAGAAGAAGAGAGGAGAGAGAGATACAGAGAGAGAAACACAGAAGAAGAGAGGAGAGAGAGATACAGAGAGAGAAACACAGAAGAAGAGAGGAGAGAGAGATACAGAGAGAGAAACACAGAAGAAGAGAGGAGAGAGAGATACAGAGAGAAACACAGAAGAAGAGAGGAGAGAGAGATACAGAGAGAGAAACACAGAAGAAGAGAGGAGAGAGAGATACAGAGAGAGAAACACAGAAGAAGAGAGGAGAGAGAGATACAGAGAGAGAAACACAGAAGAAAGAGGAGAGAGAGATACAGAGAGAAACACAGAAGAGAGGAGAGAGAGATACAGAGAGAGAAACACAGAAGAAGAGAGGAGAGAGAGATACAGAGAGAGAAACACAGAAGAAGAGAGGAGAGAGAGATACAGGGAGAGAAACACAGAAGAGAGGAGAGAGAGATACAGGGAGAGAAACACAGAAGAAGAGAGGAGAGAGAGATACAGAGAGAGAAACACAGAAGAAGAGAGGAGAGAGAATACAGGGAGAGAAAACACAGAAGAGAGGAGAGAGAGATACAGGGAGAGAAACACAGAAGAAGAGAGGAGAGAGAGATACAGAGAGAAACACAGAAGAAGAGAGGAGAGAGAGATACAGGGAGAGAAACACAGAAGAAGAGAGGAGAGAGAGATACAGAGAGAGAAACACAGAAGAGAGGAGAGAGAGATACAGAGAGAGAAACACAGAAGAAGAGGAGAGAGAGATACAGGGAGAGAAACACAGAAGAGAGAGAGAGAGAGAGAAACACAGAAGAAGAGAGGAGAGAGAGATACAGAGAGAGAAACACAGAAGAAGAGAGGAGAGAGATACAGAGAGAGAAACACAGAAGAGAGGAGAGAGAGATACAGAGAGAGAAACACAGAAGAAGAGAGGAGAGAGAGATACAGAGAGAGAAACACAGAAGAGAGGAGAGAGAGATACAGAGAGAGAAACACAGAAGAGAGGAGAGAGAGATACAGAGAGAAACACAGAAGAAGAGACGAGAGAGAGATACAGGGAGAGAAACACAGAAGAAGAGAGGAGAGAGAGATACAGAGAGAAACACAGAAGAAGAGAGGAGAGAGAGATACAGGGAGAGAAACACAGAAGAAGAGAGGAGAGAGAGATACAGGAGAGAAACACAGAAGAAGAGAGGAGAGAGAGATACAGGGAGAGAAACACAGAAGAAGAGAGGAGAGAGAGATACAGAGAGAGAAACACAGAAGAAGAGAGGAGAGAGAGATACAGGGAGAGAAACACAGAAGAAGAGAGGAGAGAGAGATACAGAGAGAGAAACACAGAAGAAGAGAGGAGAGAGAGATACAGAGAGAGAAACACAGAAGAAGAGAGGAGAGAGAGATACAGAGAGAGAAACACAGAAGAAGAGAGGAGAGAGAGATACAGAGAGAGAAACACAGAAGAAGAGAGGAGAGAGAGATACAGGGAGAGAAACACAGAAGAAGAGAGGAGAGAGAGATACAGAGAGAGAAACACAGAAGAAGAGAGGAGAGAGAGATACAGGGAGAGAAACACAGAAGAAGAGAGGAGAGAGAGATACAGAGAGAGAAACACAGAAGAAGAGAGGAGAGAGAGATACAGAGAGAGAAACACAGAAGAAGAGAGGAGAGAGAGATACAGAGGAGAAACACAGAAGAGAGGAGAGAGAGATACAGAGAGAGAAACACAGAAGAAGAGAGGAGAGAGAGATACAGAGAGAGAAACACAGAAGAAGAGAGGAGAGAGAGATACAGAGAGAGAAACACAGAAGAGAGGAGAGAGAGATACAGAGAGAGAAACACAGAAGAAGAGAGGAGAGAGAGATACAGAGAGAGAAACACAGAAGAAGAGAGGAGAGAGAGATACAGGGAGAGAAACACAGAAGAAGAGGGAGAGAGAGATACAGGGAGAGAAACACAGAAGAAGAGAGGAGAGAGAGATACAGAGAGAGAAACACAGAAGAAGAGAGGAGAGAGAGATACAGAGAGAAACACAGAAGAAGAGAGGAGAGAGAGATACAGAGAGAGAAACACAGAAGAAGAGAGGAGAGAGAGATACAGGGAGAGAAACACAGAAGAAGAGAGGAGAGAGAGATACAGGGAGAAACACAGAAGAAGAGAGGAGAGAGAGATACAGAGAGAAACACAGAAGAAGAGAGGAGAGAGAGATACAGGGAGAGAAACACAGAAGAAGAGAGGAGAGAGAGATACAGGGAGAGAAACACAGAAGAAGAGAGGAGAGAGAGATACAGAGAGAGAAACACAGAAGAAGAGAGGAGAGAGAGATACAGAGAGAGAAACACAGAAGAAGAGAGGAGAGAGAGATACAGAGAGAGAAACACAGAAGAAGAGAGAGAGAGATACAGAGAGAGAAACACAGAAGAGAGGAGAGAGAGATACAGGGAGAGAAACACAGAAGAAGAGAGGAGAGAGAGATACAGAGAGAGAAACACAGAAGAAGAGAGGAGAGAGAGATACAGAGAGAGAAACACAGAAGAGAGGAGAGAGAGATACAGGGAGAGAAACACAGAAGAAGAGAGGAGAGAGAGATACAGAGAGAGAAACACAGAAGAAGAGAGGAGAGAGAGATACAGAGAGAGAAACACAGAAGAAGAGAGGAGAGAGAGATACAGAGAGAGAAACACAGAAGAAGAGAGGAGAGAGAGATACAGAGAGAAACACAGAAGAAGAGAGGAGAGAGAGATACAGGAGAGAAACACAGAAGAAGAGAGGAGAGAGAGATACAGAGAGAGAAACACAGAAGAAGAGAGGAGAGAGAGATACAGAGAGAAACACAGAAGAAGAGAGAGAGAGATACAGAGAGAGAAACACAGAAGAAGAGAGGAGAGAGAGATACAGGGAGAGAAACACAGAAGAAGAGAGGAGAGAGAGATACAGAGAGAGAAACACAGAAGAAGAGAGGAGAGAGAGATACAGAGAGAGAAACACAGAAGAAGAGAGGAGAGAGAGATACAGAGAGAGAAACACAGAAGAAGAGAGGAGAGAGAGATACAGGGAGAGAAACACAGAAGAAGAGAGGAGAGAGAGATACAGAGAGAGAAACACAGAAGAAGAGAGGAGAGAGAGATACAGAGAGAGAAACACAGAAGAAGAGAGGAGAGAGAGATACAGGGAGAGAAACACAGAAGAAGAGAGGAGAGAGAGATACAGGGAGAGAAACAAGAAGAGAGGAGAGAGAGATACAGAGAGAGAAACACAGAAGAAGAGAGGAGAGAGAGATACAGAGAGAGAAACACAGAAGAAGAGAGGAGAGAGAGATACAGAGAGAGAACACAGAAGAAGAGAGGAGAGAGAGATACAGAGAGAGAAACACAGAAGAAGAGAGGAGAGAGAGATACAGAGAGAGAAACACAGAAGAGAGAGAGGAGAGAGAAACACAGAAGAAGAGAGGAGAGAGAGATACAGGAGAGAAACAGAAGAAGAGAGGAGAGAGATACAGAGAGAGAAACACAGAAGAAGAGAGGAGAGAGAGATACAGAGAGAGAAACACAGAAGAAGAGAGGAGAGAGAGATACAGAGAGAAACACAGAAGAAGAGAGGAGAGAGAGATACAGAGAGAGAAACACAGAAGAGAGAGAGAGAGATACAGAGAGAGAAACACAGAAGAAGAGAGGAGAGAGAGATACAGAGAGAGAAACACAGAAGAAGAGAGGAGAGAGAGATACAGGGAGAGAAACACAGAAGAAGAGAGGAGAGAGAGATACAGAGAGAGAAACACAGAAGAAGAGAGGAGAGAGAGATACAGAGAGAGAAACACAGAAGAAGAGAGGAGAGAGAGATACAGAGAGAGAAACACAGAAGAAGAGAGGAGAGAGAGATACAGAGAGAGAAACACAGAAGAAGAGAGGAGAGAGAGATACAGGGAGAGAAACACAGAAGAAGAGAGGAGAGAGAGATACAGAGAGAGAAACACAGAAGAGAGGAGAGAGAGATACAGAGAGAAACACAGAAGAAGAGAGGAGAGAGAGATACAGAGAGAGAAACACAGAAGAAGAGAGGAGAGAGAGATACAGAGAGAGAAACACAGAAGAAGAGAGGAGAGAGATACAGAGAGAGAAACACAGAAGAAGAGAGGAGAGAGAGATACAGAGAGAGAAACACAGAAGAAGAGAGGAGAGAGAGATACAGAGAGAAACACAGAAGAAGAGAGGAGAGAGAGATACAGAGAGAGAAACACAGAAGAAGAGAGGAGAGAGAGATACAGGGAGAGAAACACAGAAGAAGAGAGGAGAGAGAGATACAGAGAGAGAAACACAGAAGAAGAGAGGAGAGAGAGATACAGAGAGAGAAACACAGAAGAAGAGAGGAGAGAGAGATACAGGGAGAGAAACACAGAAGAAGAGAGGAGAGAGAGATACAGAGAGAGAAACACAGAAGAAGAGAGGAGAGAGATACAGAGAGAGAAACACAGAAGAAGAGAGGAGAGAGAGATACAGAGAGAGAAACACAGAAGAAGAGAGGAGAGAGAGATACAGGGAGAGAAACACAGAAGAAGAGAGGAGAGAGAGATACAGAGAGAGAAACACAGAAGAAGAGAGGAGAGAGAGATACAGGGAGAGAAACACAGAAGAAGAGAGGAGAGAGAGATACAGAGAGAGAAACACAGAAGAGAGGAGAGAGAGATACAGAGAGAGAAACACAGAAGAAGAGAGGAGAGAGAGATACAGGGAGAGAAACACAGAAGAAGAGAGGAGAGAGAGATACAGAGAGAGAAACACAGAAGAAGAGAGGAGAGAGAGATACAGAGAGAGAAACACAGAAGAAGAGAGGAGAGAGAGATACAGAGAGAGAAACACAGAAGAAGAGAGGAGAGAGAGATACAGAGAGAGAAACACAGAAGAAGAGAGGAGAGAGAGATACAGGGAGAGAAACACAGAAGAGAGGAGAGAGAGATACAGAGAGAGAAACACAGAAGAAGAGAGGAGAGAGAGATACAGGGAGAGAAACACAGAAGAGAGGAGAGAGAGATACAGAGAGAGAAACACAGAAGAAGAGAGGAGAGAGAGATACAGAGAGAGAAACACAGAAGAAGAGAGGAGAGAGAGATACAGAGAGAGAAACACAGAAGAAGAGAGGAGAGAGAGATACAGAGAGAGAAACACAGAAGAAGAGAGGAGAGAGAGATACAGAGAGAGAAACACAGAAGAAGAGAGGAGAGAGATACAGAGAGAGAAACACAGAAGAAGAGAGGAGAGAGAGATACAGAGAGAGAAACACAGAAGAAGAGAGGAGAGAGAGATACAGAGAGAGAAACACAGAAGAAGAGAGGAGAGAGAGATACAGAGAGAGAAACACAGAAGAAGAGAGGAGAGAGAGATACAGGGAGAGAAACACAGAAGAGAGGAGAGAGATACAGAGAGAGAAACACAGAAGAAGAGAGGAGAGAGAGATACAGAGAGAGAAAACAGAAGAAGAGGAGAGAGAGATACAGGGAGAGAAACACAGAAGAAGAGAGGAGAGAGAGATACAGAGAGAAACACAGAAGAAGAGAGGAGAGAGAGATACAGAGAGAGAAACACAGAAGAAGAGAGGAGAGAGAGATACAGGGAGAGAGAAACACAGAAGAGAGGAGAGAGAGATACAGAGAGAAACACAGAAGAAGAGGAGAGAGAGATACAGAGAGAGAAACACAGAAGAAGAGAGGAGAGAGAGATACAGGGAGAGAAACACAGAAGAGAGGAGAGAGAGATACAGGAGAGAAACACAGAAGAAGAGAGGAGAGAGAGATACAGAGAGAGAAACACAGAAGAGAGGAGAGAGAGATACAGAGAGAGAAACACAGAAGAGAGAGAGAGAGATACAGGAGAGAAACACAGAAGAAGAGAGGAGAGAGAGATACAGAGAGAGAAACACAGAAGAAGAGAGGAGAGAGAGATACAGGGAGAGAAACACAGAAGAGAGGAGAGAGAGATACAGAGAGAGAAACACAGAAGAGAGGAGAGAGAGATACAGGGAGAGAAACACAGAAGAAGAGAGGAGAGAGAGATACAGAGAGAGAAACACAGAAGAAGAGAGGAGAGAGAGATACAGAGAGAGAAACACAGAAGAAGAGAGGAGAGAGAGATACAGGAGAGAAACACAGAAGAAGAGAGGAGAGAGAGATACAGAGAGAAACACAGAAGAGAGGAGAGAGAGATACAGGGAGAGAAACACAGAAGAGAGGAGAGAGAGATACAGGGAGAGAAACACAGAAGAAGAGAGGAGAGAGAGATACAGAGAGAGAAACACAGAAGAGAGGAGAGAGAGATACAGAGAGAGAAACACAGAAGAGAGGAGAGAGAGATACAGGAGAGAAACACAGAAGAAGAGAGGAGAGAGAGATACAGGAGAGAAACACAGAAGAAGAGAGGAGAGAGAGATACAGGAGAGAAACACAGAAGAGAGGAGAGAGAGATACAGAGAGAGAAACACAGAAGAAGAGAGGAGAGAGAGATACAGGGAGAGAAACACAGAAGAAGAGAGGAGAGAGAGATACAGAGAGAGAAACACAGAAGAAGAGAGGAGAGAGAGATACAGGAGAGAAACACAGAAGAAGAGAGGAGAGAGAGATACAGAGAGAGAAACACAGAAGAAGAGAGGAGAGAGAGATACAGAGAGAGAAACACAGAAGAGAGGAGAGAGAGATACAGAGAGAGAAACACAGAAGAGAGGAGAGAGAGATACAGAGAGAAACACAGAAGAAGAGAGGAGAGAGAGATACAGGGAGAGAAACACAGAAGAAGAGAGGAGAGAGATACAGGAGAGAAACACAGAAGAGAGGAGAGAGAGATACAGAGAGAAACACAGAAGAAGAGAGGAGAGAGAGATACAGGAGAGAAACACAGAAGAAGAGAGGAGAGAGAGATACAGAGAGAGAAACACAGAAGAAGAGAGGAGAGAGAGATACAGAGAGAGAAACACAGAAGAGAGGAGAGAGAGATACAGGAGAGAAACACAGAAGAAGAGAGGAGAGAGAGATACAGGGAGAGAAACACAGAAGAAGAGAGGAGAGAGAGATACAGGGAGAGAAACACAGAAGAGAGGAGAGAGAGATACAGGGAGAGAAACACAGAAGAAGAGAGGAGAGAGAGATACAGGGAGAGAAACACAGAAGAAGAGAGGAGAGAGAGATACAGAGAGAGAAACACAGAAGAAGAGAGGAGAGAGAGATACACAGAAGAAGAGAGGAGAGAGAGATACAGGGAGAGAAACACAGAAGAAGAGAGGAGAGAGAGATACAGAGAGAGAAACACAGAAGAAGAGAGGAGAGAGAGATACAGGAGAGAAACACAGAAGAAGAGAGGAGAGAGAGATACAGAGAGAGAAACACAGAAGAGAGGAGAGAGAGATACAGAGAGAGAAACACAGAAGAAGAGAGGAGAGAGAGATACAGGAGAGAAACACAGAAGAAGAGAGGAGAGAGAGATACAGAGAGAGAAACACAGAAGAAGAGAGGAGAGAGAGATACAGGAGAGAAACACAGAAGAAGAGAGGAGAGAGAGATACAGAGAGAAACACAGAAGAAGAGAGGAGAGAGAGATACAGAGAGAGAAACACAGAAGGAGAGGAGAGAGAGATACAGAGAGAGAAACACAGAAGAAGAGAGAGGAGAGATACAGGAGAGAAACACAGAAGAAGAGAGGAGAGAGAGATACAGAGAGAAACACAGAAGAAGAGAGGAGAGAGAGATACAGAGAGAGAAACACAGAAGAAGAGAGGAGAGAGAGATACAGGGAGAGAAACACAGAAGAAGAGAGGAGAGAGAGATACAGAGAGAGAAACACAGAAGAGAGGAGAGAGAGATACAGGAGAGAAACACAGAAGAGAGGAGAGAGAGATACAGAGAGAGAAACACAGAAGAAGAGAGGAGAGAGAGATACAGAGAGAAACACAGAAGAGGAGGAGAGAGAGATACAGAGAGAGAAACACAGAAGAAGAGAGGAGAGAGAGATACAGAGAGAGAAACACAGAAGAGAGAGAGAGAGATACAGAGAGAGAAACACAGAAGAAGAGAGGAGAGAGAGATACAGAGAGAAACACAGAAGAGAGGAGAGAGAGATACAGAGAGAAACACAGAAGAAGAGAGGAGAGAGAGATACAGAGAGAGAAACACAGAAGAGAGGAGAGAGAGATACAGAGAGAAACACAGAAGAAGAGAGGAGAGAGAGATACAGAGAGAGAAACACAGAAGAAGAGAGGAGAGAGAGATACAGAGAGAGAAACACAGAAGAAGAGAGGAGAGAGAGATACAGAGAGAGAAACACAGAAGAAGAGAGGAGAGAGAGATACAGGGAGAGAAACACAGAAGAAGAGAGGAGAGAGAGATACAGAGAGAGAAACACAGAAGAGAGGAGAGCGAGATACAGGAGGAGAAACACAGAAGAGAGGAGAGAGAGATACAGAGAGAAACACAGAAGAGAGGAGAGAGAGATACAGGGAGAGAAACACAGAAGAGAGGAGAGAGAGATACAGAGAGAGAAACACAGAAGAAGAGAGGAGAGAGAGATACAGAGAGAGAAACACAGAAGAAGAGAGGAGAGAGAGATACAGAGAGAAAACACAGAAGAGAGGAGAGAGAGATACAGAGAGAGAAACACAGAAGAGAGGAGAGAGAGATACAGGAGAGAAACAGAAGAAGAGAGGAGAGAGAGATACAGAGAGAGAAACACAGAAGAGAGGAGAGAGAGATACAGAGAGAAACACAGAAGAGAGGAGAGAGAGATACAGGGAGAGAAACACAGAAGAGAGGAGAGAGAGATACAGAGAGAGAAACACAGAAGAAGAGAGGAGAGAGAGATACATAATGACACATGGCGCTCTCCAGGAGGAGGACCGTGGACAGTGAGGACAGAGCTCTGAACCCTGAGGGACTCGTTCATGTTCCTCCGGCCCGCTGGGAGCTCAGAGCCAGTGTGTCTCATTTGTTCAGAGGACCGTTGCGCTCTTTTCAAAGAGACGACACGCCACTATGAGACGTTCCCTCTCAAGTCAGAACTGAGGTCAGATGAGCATCCTCAGAGCCGATTATGATCAGTCCACCAGGATCTAATGGAAACTAAATATGGTTCCAGGGCAGGCTAACCGAGGCTAACCAATGAGCTAACCGAGGCTAACCAATGAGCTAACCGAGGCTAACCAATGAGCTAACCAATGAGCTAACCGAGGCTAACCAATGAGCTAACCAGGCTAACCAATGAGCTAACCGAGGCTAACCAATGAGCTAACCCAGGCTAACCAATGAGCTAACCGAGGCTAACCAATGAGCTAACCAATGAGCTAACCGAGGCTAACCAACGAGCTAACCGAGGCTAACCAATGAGCTAACCGAGGCTAACCAATGAGCTAACCCAGGCTAACCAATGAGCTAACCGAGGCTAACCAATGAGCTAACCCAGGCTAACCAATGAGCTAACCGAGGCTAACCAATGAGCTAACCGAGGCTAACCATATGAGCTAACCGAGGCTAACCAATGAGCTAACCGAGGCTAACCAATGAGCTAACCGAGGCTAACCAATGAGTTATCCGAGGCTAACCAATGAGCTAACCAATGAGCTAACCAATGAGCTAACCGAGGCTAACCAATGAGCTAACCACTGAGCTAACCGAAGCTAACCAATGAGCTAACCGAGGCTAACCAATGAGCTAACCAATGAGGTAACCGAGGCTAACCAATGAGCTAACCGAGGCTAACCAATGAGTTATCCGAGGCTAACCAATGAGCTAACCAATGAGCTAACCGAGGCTAACCAATGAGCTAACCACTGAGCTAACCGAAGCTAACCAATGAGCTAACCGAGGCTAACCAATGAGCTAACCAATGAGGTAACCGAGGCTAACCAATGAGCTAACCAATGAGCTAACCAATGAGCTAACCGAGGCTAACCAATGAGCTAACCGAGGCTAACCAATGAGCTAACCAATGAAACCAAGGCTAAGCAATGCGCTAACCGAGGCTAACCAATGAGCTAACCACTGAGCTAACCGAGGCTAACCAATGAGCTAACCGAGGCTAACCAATGAGCTAACCGAGGCTAACCAATGAGCTAACCGAGGCTAACCAATGAGCTAACCGAGGCTAACCAATGAGCTAACCGAGGCTAACCAATGAGCTAACCGAGGCTAACCAATGCTAACCAATGAGCTTACCGAGGCTAACCAATGAGCTAACCGAGGCTAACCAATGAGCTAACCAAGGCTAACCAATGAGCTAACCGAGGCTAACCAATGAGCACCTGCATGTGTGTGAGAATGGCCCTGACACCATTTCAGCCCAGATCTAAACTCCTGTCAGGACAATAAGCTGCAGCTCAATTCTCTCACTGAACAGAACAAAGTGAGAGAGGGTCTGCAATATAAGAGGGACAGAAAGAGAATCTTTAAAACTGTTCAATTGTTATGATGTAAAGACTGATATGTTCTATAATCGTCTGAAACTGTGAAGTCATGATGTGAAACTTACGGAGCCCCTAAAGGGACATGGGAAGAAAGAAAAAAAAAGTCAGGATAACGGGTTGTATCTTAAAAAAAGTAATCCATTCTCCTTGCATTTTGTGAACATCCACCTATACCCATGAAGTTGGCCAGATGTTTGTAATTGTTCAGAGATGAAAGTAATTACTGTCTCAAAACTGGAGTATTTCTTGCGCCGGGACAGACGACAAGACTTCAAAATCCGTTTTAAATGCCGTTCGGAAAGAATGTAACAGTGACGACGTGCAAGCAGGAACGTAATGTCCTTATAAGGAAGTCCGAGATTATAATATACCCGAATTAAACTTTCCACTGTCATTTCAAAACGTATACATACAAGTCTGCATTGAAATGTTGGTCTACTGTGTGCTGCACTTCCTCCTTGGCGCACTGGTTAGGAAGTGGATTCAAAAATATAGTCAGGATAACGGATTAGTTTCTCGTGCGCACGAGAAAGGAACCCGTTTTCCTGACTTTATTTTTTTCCTCATATTTAAACCGTTATCCTGATTTTTTTTTAAGATACTTTCTCGTGCGCACGCGAAGAGATACAAACCCGTTATCCTGACTTTTTTTTTTTTCTTCCCATGTCCCTTTAGGGGCTCCGTAGAAACTCAAGCTGCTGCTACACTTTATTTGATTTATCTAAAATTAAGCACTTTTGAGATGCACACATTTTCAAAAGCTATTTTATTTATTTTCTCTATTTTATTTGTAAATGCAGCCCGAGAGGAACATCACACACATCCACAGTGTTTACTGTATATCTGTAGAGTTCAATGTTCAGTGATAATACATATTGTTGTTTATGAATTGTGCTTTCTTTATTTGATTGGCAGTCAGCTGATGACGACATGCAGACGTTGATGAAGCTGCAGCTGCTTCAATATCACACTAATTCATAAAGTTAGACACTTTGATGTTCCGGACCTTTGCATGGGGAGACTTCCTGCTCTGTACACACACTTCCTGCTCTGTACACACACTTCCTGCTCTGTCGAGTAAAGATGCTCCAGAGCCACTATTTCAAGCATGCTACGTCATCGAGTGCCGCCGAAGGACTGTTCCAATATCCAGCATACTTGGAATTCTACCGAGCCCGGCGCACTTCGTTTGGAGAAATTTCGAGGCTGCACATGAGTAGACTCCGGTCTTAAAATCCCCACAATGCTTTGCGCACGGACCAATTTCCCCAAATCTGTGGCGGAAGATGTAAGACAGGGCCTCTCATATGACGCACACCTGCACACCACAAAACTAGGGCCAACAGGGTGGGTGGAGGGGGTCTGGAGGACGGGCTTGGGCTGACAGCCCAGGGGCACAGCGGAGGACCCTGGAAGGGGTCTCGGGCGGACGGTCCGGGGGCAAGGCAGAGATCAAGGATGGGCGGACGGCCCGGGGGCAAGGCAGAGTTCAAAAAGGGGGACTCGGGCGGACGGCCCGGGGGCAAGGCAGAGTTCAAGGATGGGGTCTCGGGCAGACGGCCCGGGGGCAAGGCAGAGTTAAAAAAGGGGGACTCGGGCGGACGGCCCGGGGGGACAGGCAGAGATCAAGGATGGGGTCTCGGGCAGACGGCCCGGGGGCAAGGCAGAGTTAAAAAAGGGGGACTCGGGCGGACGGCCCGGGGGGACAGGCTTCGGCAGGATCACCCACGGAAGAGGACCAGGAGTTGGCAGGACCCCCGGCGAGACAGGTGATGGCGGGGCCTCCAACGGAACAGGACAAAGGGTTGGCAGGATCCCCGGCAGAAGAGTTGACGGCAGGACCCCCAGAGGAACAGGACATAGGATTGGCAGGACCCCCGGCAGGAGAGTAGTCGGCGGGACCCCCAACGGGTCAGGACACGGGATTGGCAGGACCCCCGGCAGGAGAGCAGTCGGCGGGACCTCCAACGGGACAGGACACAGGGTTGGCAGGACCCCCAGCAGGAGAGCAGTCGGCGGGACCCCCAACGGGTCAGGACACGGGATTGGCAGGACCCCCGGCAGAAGAGCAGTCGGCGGGACCCCCAACGGGACAGGACACGGGATTGGCAGGACCCCCGGCAGGAGAGCAGTCGGTGGGACCTCCAACGGGACAGGACACAGGGTTGGCAGGACCCCCGGCAGAAGAGCAGTCGGCGGGACCCCCAACGGGACAGGACATAGGGTTGGCAGGACCCCCGGCAGGAGAGTAGTCGGCGGGACCTCCAACGGGACTGGACATGGAGCCGGCAGGTCCCCCAGCGGAACCTCCATCGGCACAGGATATAGGGTTGGCTGGACCCCCGGCAGAAGAGTAGTCGGCAGGACCTCCAACGGGACAGGACATAGGGTTGGCAGGACCCCCGGCAGGAGAGTAGTCGGCGGGACCCCCAACGAGACAGGACATGGGATTGGCAGGACCCCCGGCAGGAGAGTAGTCGGCTGGACCTCCAACGGGACAGGACATGGAGCTGGCAGGACCCCCAGCGGAACCTCCATCGGCACAGCACACAGGGTTGGCAGGACCCCCGGCAGAGGAATCGTCGACGGGGCCTCCAGCGGCACGGGACATAGGGTTGGCAAGACCCCCAGCAGAACAGTAGTCGTTGGGGCCTCCAACGGCACGGGACATAGGGTTGGCAAGACCCCCAGCAGAACCTCCAACGGACCAGGACATTGGGTAGGGACTTCAGAGGGAACTCGAGAGGAGCCTCGAGAGGGAACTCGAGAGGAGACTTGAGAGGTGACTCGAGAGATGACTTGAAAGGGGACTCGAGAGATGACTTGAAAGGGGACTCGAGAGGGAACTGGAGAGATGACTCGAGAGGGGACTCGAGAGGGAACTGGAGAGATGACCCGAGAGGGGACTCGAGAGGGAACTGGAGAGATGACTCGAGAGGGGACTCGAGGGGTGACTTGAGAGGGGACTCGAGAGGGAACTTGAGAAGTGTCTTGAAAGGGAATTCGAGAGGGGACTCGAGAGGGGACTTGAGAGATGACTAGAGAGGGGACTCGAGAGGGAACTGGAGGGGTGACTTGAGAGGAGACTCGAAAGGAGACTCGAGAGGGAGCTGGAGATGTGGTTAGAGAGGGGACTTGAGAAGGAACTTGAGAGGAGACTTGAGATGGTCGGTTCACCAACAGAAAACACGGGGGGCTGGAGTCGGCCGGAATGCCGACAGGACACGGGGAGCTGGCGTCGGCCGGTACACCGACAGGACACGGGGAGCTGGCGTCGGCCGGTACACCGACAGGACACAGGGAGCTGGCGTCGGCCGAAGACGAGGGGCTGGAGTCGAAACCATGGCTGCTGGGGCCAGGACTGAGGCTGGAACCATGGCTGCTGGGGCCAGAACTGGGGCTGGAACCATGGCTGCTGGGGCCAGAACTGGGGCCGGAACCATGGCTGCTGGGGCCAGAACTGGGGCCGGAACCATGGCTGCTGGGGCCTGTACTGGAGCCCAAAGCATGGCTTCTGGGGCTAGGGCTGCTAGCTTGGACCTGCGACTCCTTCTCTTAAGAGCCTTTTGGAGGCTCCGTGGACCTCCAAAAGCCAGACGAGTTCCAGAGAATGGCTCCTGGACAGGAGCAGGAACTGGGGAAGAAGCAGAGGCCGACTCCAGACGGAACACACAGAGGCGTACGGCGCCAGGTTGGGAGTTGGGAGGCAGAGTGCTAGCATGCCTGGGGCTAGCAGGCCGGGAATCACACACCGAGAGGAAGTCCAAAATCCAGCCAGGTAAGAATTTCACTAAACCTGGCTTCTCCATAGCCATCTGGTGCGCCTCAGCCAGAGCAGCCTCTCGCTGCTGAACTCCAGACGCTCCCCTCCACTTATCAGAGCAGCCAGCAAAAGAAAAAGAAAAACTGAGTAATTCCACCTCAAAAGGATCTGCTGGGCCCATTGTTGGTGAGTTCCTTCTGTCAGGGATGTACGAAGCAGGCAGGACCCAAAAACACCTTTATTCCAAGGCAAAATGAAACCAAACAGAACTCTTCCCCGTGAACAACGTCAAACTACAACAAGGAACTCACAAAGACTAACAGAAAACACAGAACTTAAATGCACACAGGACTAATCAAACAAACAAGAGACAGGTGAGGAGGGAGGAGAAAACACAGGGGCACCAGGTGAACACAATCGGGTAATCAGGGAGGGAAAACAGACAGAAAGCAACAGGCAGGAACGGGGGGTGAACACCTTTCAAAATAAAACAGGAAACCAAAGACAGAAAAAGACAAAACACAACACAGACAGATCGTGACACGTGGTTTGCAATTCGCCCCAAAATTCCAGGCACTAACTAAACGGGAAAAGTACTCCGGTGTGAAAGCGCCTATTATAATCAAAGAGAGAAATATGAACGTTAGTTTTTACTGAAATGATCAAATAAAGTCAACATCTCACAGTCTTTACTGAGCTGTGTGGAGTTTGTTCAACTTTTAAAAGATGTTTGAATGGTGATATACACAGTGATAGATGTTAAGGACTAACGTTTATAATAAATACATCTGTATTGATTGATCTTTTCATCAATCATACGTATTGGGATCATTTGTATTAATGTGGACCGGAGGGAGAGGGCGACGAGCAGAAGTTTCACTTTCCTTTTTATTTCAATTCCAACTTTGGTCCTGAAGAATCTGTTTCTCTGTTGTCCACGTTCATAAAGCCTAAAGCAACAGCATCAGAGCCCGGTGCAGAGTCTCTAGATGAGTTTACAGTAGCCCCTCCTTCTTATTGAACATCCATGTTTGTAGTCCGCTGTATAGAAAACTGTAGTTTCCATAGTTTCCCCACAGCAGCAGACGCACATTCATGACGTCCGCTGGCGCATCAGAAACACGTGGGATAGTGAAAGTGCAGTCGATTCTCCTAAGTCCTTTTGAATTCTCCTATCCACTATCCCTTAACCCCGTGACCTTTCACTCAGAGGTCAAGGAATAGGAGATAGGGTTAGAATTTAGGAGCTGATTTTTGGACTATTGGACCGCAACCCTGCTATGTACACACACTTCCTGCTCTGTACACACACTTCCTGTTACCGTGTCAGTGTGTCCTAAAGCTGCGGCGTTGTTGGTGTTTAACAAGACACGCTGGCGAGGAGGCGGGGCTTATCTCCATGTGTATACCAACAACAACAACAGTATTTTGATGTCAACACGTATCAGAATACGGAGAGTTCAAGATCAAGTGTTTCTGTAAACACACACACACACACACACACACACTGAGCCCCGGACACACATTTATTTATTGTTGGTGTGTATTTGGTGAATCGTGGTTAACCGCCACTAAGACAGGTGTGTGTGTGTGTGTGTCACCGTGGGAACGCTTCTGCAGGAATCCAGCACATCAGTTGCCATAGAAACTGAGTTACCATAATAGCAACAGTCTGATTTATTCCTGTCAGCACTGAGGGGGGGGGGGGTCTTATATAAACACTTATATTTATGTAAGCGTGATGTCATCACTCCACCTGCTGACTCTACCTCTGAGGGTCAAAGATCAACGACCGGCTGAGTTCACCGCTGCAGCCAATCAGAGGAGAGCAAGCATCTTCTTCTTCTTCTGCTGCTCGTCTCTGCTGGATCATGCACACTAAAGGAAGCCCTCCTGGTAAGACCCTTTATTAATGAATGTTCTGTGGTTCCTCACGTTCTCTCTGATCTGTGGTTCCTCACGTTCTCTCTGATCTGTGGTTCCTCACGTTCTCTCTGATCTGTGGTTCCTCACGTTCTCTCTGATCTGTGGTTCCTCACGTTCTCTCTGATCTGTGGTTCCTCACGTTCTCTCTGATCTGTGGTTCCTCACTTTCTCTCTGATCTGTGGTTCCTCACTTTCTCTCTGATCTGTGGTTCCTCACGTTCTCTCTGATCTGTGGTTCCTCACGTTCTCTCTGATCTGTGGTTCCTCACGTTTCTCTCTGATCTGTGGTTCCTCACGTTCTCTCTGATCTGTGGTTCCTCACGTTCTCTCTGATCTGTGGTTCCTCACGTTCTCTCTGATCTGTGGTTCCTCACTTTCTCTCTGATCTGTGGTTCCTCACGTTCTCTCTGATCTGTGGTTCCTCACGTTCTCTCTGATCTGTGGTTCCTCACGTTCTCTCTGATCTGTGGTTCCTCACGTTCTCTCTGATCTGTGGTTCCTCACGTTCTCTCTGATCTGTCGTTAGGAACACATTAACATGTGTGTTGTAACAGCGTCTGCTTCACGGTAAACACACAAGTCATATTTTATAAATCAGTAATATCTCCTACAGCAAGGGGGCGAATAGACAGGTTTTGTGTATATATTATACATATATATATATATATATATATATATAGATGTTTATATGTATATTCAGATATCGTTGATTTAAAATAAAGCTTGAGTTGTTATCTGCCCCGAACTTTAACCTTCAGTGTTTCCAGTTTTGTGAGAAAGGGTCCTGCAGATAAAACTGTGAATGATCTGTGGACGTCAGCGAGTTCACTTCACAAGTCAAAACTCTATATATATGCATATATATATATATACCTGTATATCCTCAAATCAACATCTATACATCTATTCAAGGCTTTATCATCCTGTAGCAGCTTCAGTGGAGATATGGAACCACTGAAGTCCTCCAACAGAGCAACATGAATATACACTGAACACAAATATCAACGCAACACTTTTGTTTTTGCTCCCATTTCTCATGAGATGAACTCAAAGATCTAAAACATTTTCTATAAACACAAAATAACCATTTCTCTCAAATATCGTTCACAAATCTGAAAGAATGTGTGATAGTGAGCACTTCTCCTTTGCCGAGAGAATCCATCCCACCTCACAGGTGTGGCATATCAAGATGCTGATTAGACAGCATGATTATTGCACAGGTGTGCCTTAGGCTGGCCACAATAAAAGGCCACTCTGAAACGTGCACTTTTGCTTTATTGGGGGGGTCTGGGGGGGTCCGAAAACCAGGCAGTATCTGGTGGCCCTTACAAAAACCTAACCCTAACCATGATTATTGCACAGGTGTGCCTTAGGCAGCCACAATAAAAGGCCACTCTGAAACGTGCAGTTTTATCACACAGCACGATGCCACAGATGTCGCAAGTTTTGAGGGAGCGTGCAATTGGCATGCTGACAGCAGGAATGTCCACCAGAGCTGTTGCCCGTGAATTGAATGTTCATTTCTCACCATAAGCCGTCTCCAAAGGCGTTTCAGAGAATTTGGCAGTACATCCAACCGGCCTCACAACCGCAGACCACGTGTAACCACACCAGCCCAGGACCTCCACATCCAGCATGTTCACCTTCAAGACCGTCTGAGACCAGCCACTCGGACAGCTGCTGCAACAATCGCTTTGCATAACCAAAGCATTTCTGCTGTCAGAAACCGTCTCAGGGAAGCTCATCTGCATGCTCGTCGTCCTCATCGGGGTCTCCACCTGACTCCAGTTCGTCGGCGTAACCGACTTGAGTGGGGAAATGCTCACATTCGATGGCGTCTGGCACGTTGGAGAGGTGTTCTCTTCACGGATGAATCCCGGTTTTCACTGTTCAGGGCAGATGGCAGACAGCGTGTCTGGCGACGTGTGGGTGAGCGGTTTTCTGATGTCAATGTTGTGAATGGAGTGGCCCATGGTGGTGGTGGGGTTATGGTATGGGCAGGCGTATGTTATGGACGACGAACACAGGTGCATTTTATTGATGGCATTGTGAATGCACAGAGATACCGTGACGAGATCCTGAGGCCCATTGTTGTGCCATTCATCCACGACCATCACCTCATGTTGCAGCATGATAATGCACGGCCCCATGTTGCAAGGATCTGTACACAATTCCTGGAGGCTGAAAACATCCCAGTTCTTGCATGGCCAGCATACTCACCGGACATGTCACCCATTGAGCATGTTTGGGAGGCTCTGGATCGGCGTATACGACAGCGTGTTCCAGTTCCTGCCAATATCCAGCAACTTGGCACAGCCATTGAAGAGGAGTGGACCAACATTCCACAGGTCACAATCAACAACCTGATCAACTCTATGCCAAGGAGATGTGTTGCACTGCGTGAGGCAAATGGTGCTCACACCAGATACTGGTTTTCGGACCCCCCAGACCCCCCCAATAAAGCAAAACTGCATGTTTCAGAGTGGCCTTTTATTGTGGCCAGCCTAAGGCACACCTGTGCAATAATCATGCTGTCTAATCAGCATCTTGATATGCCACACCTGTGAGGTGGGATGGATTATCTCGGCAAAGGAGAAGTGCTCACTATCACACATTCTTTCAGATTTGTGAACAATATTTGAGAGAAATGGTTATTTTGTGTTTATAGAAAATGTTTTAGATCTTTGAGTTCATCTCATGAGAAATGGGAGCAAAAACAAAAGGGTTGCGTTTATATTTTTGTTCAGTGCATGTGTATATATATATATATATATATACACATACACTGATGTGATACTCAGGTGATATCACAGTTCTATAGAGTCAGGTAATATCACAGTTCTATAGAGTCAGGTGATATCACAGTTCTATAGAGTCAGGTGATATCACAGTTCTATAGAGTCAGGTGATAGCACAGTTCTATAGAGTCAGGTGATATCACAGTTCTATAGAGTCAGGTGATATCACAGTTCTATAGAGTCAGGTGATATCACAGTTCTATAGAGTCAGGTGATATCACAGTTCTATAGAGTCAGGTGATATCACAGTTCTATAGAGTCAGGTGATAGCACAGTTCTATAGAGTCAGGTGATATCACAGTTCTATAGAGTCAGGTGATAGCACAGTTCTATAGAGTCAGGTGATATCACAGTTCTATAGAGTCAGGTGATAGCACAGTTCTATAGAGTCAGGTGATAGCACAGTTCTATAGAGTCAGGTGATATCACAGTTCTATAGAGTCAGGTGATAGCACAGTTCTATAGAGTCAGGTGATAGCACAGTTCTATAGAGTCAGGTGATAGCATAGTTCTATAGAGTCAGGTGATAGCACAGTTCTATAGAGTCAGGTGATATCACAGTTCTATAGAGTCAGGTGATATCAAACCTGCCTTTTCTAGCAAAAGTTCTGGAAAAAGTTGTTGCCCTTCAGCTTCACGAACATCTTCATACTCATGAGCTCTATGAAACCTTCCAGTCTGGTTTCAGACCAGCTCACAGCACTGAAACAGCTCTGGTCAGGGTTCAAAATGACCCTACTGATTGCGGCTGACTCTGGTTCCCCAAGCCTACTCATCTTGCTGGACTTAAG
>CM053258.1:182043-210793 GCA_028583405.1 Pogonophryne albipinna
AAGAGAGGAGAGAGAGATACAGGGAGAGAAACACAGAAGAAGAGAGGAGAGAGAGATACAGAGAGAGAAACACAGAAGAGAGAGAGAGAGATACAGGAGAGAAACACAGAAGAAGAGAGGAGAGAGAGATACAGAGAGAGAAACACAGAAGAAGAGAGGAGAGAGAGATACAGAGAGAGAAACACAGAAGAAGAGGAGAGAGAGATACAGGGAGAGAAACACAGAAGAAGAGAGGAGAGAGAGATACAGAGAGAGAAACACAGAAGAGAGAGAGAGAGATACAGAGAGAGAAACACAGAAGAAGAGAGGAGAGAGAGATACAGAGAGAGAAACACAGAAGAGAGGAGAGAGAGATACAGAGAGAGAAACACAGAAGAAGAGAGGAGAGAGAGATACAGAGAGAGAAACACAGAAGAAGAGAGGAGAGAGAGATACAGAGAGAGAAACACAGAAGAGAGGAGAGAGAGATACAGGAGAGAAACACAGAAGAAGAGAGGAGAGAGAGATACAGAGAGAGAAACACAGAAGAAGAGAGGAGAGAGAGATACAGGAGAGAAACACAGAAGAAGAGAGGAGAGAGAGATACAGAGAGAGAAACACAGAAGAGAGGAGAGAGAGATACAGAGAGAAACACAGAAGAAGAGAGGAGAGAGAGATACAGAGAGAGAAACACAGAAGAAGAGAGGAGAGAGAGATACAGAGAGAGAAACACAGAAGAGAGGAGAGAGAGATACAGAGAGAGAAACACAGAAGAAGAGAGGAGAGAGAGATACAGAGAGAGAAACACAGAAGAAGAGAGGAGAGAGAGATACAGGGAGAGAAACACAGAAGAAGAGAGGAGAGAGAGATACAGAGAGAGAAACACAGAAGAGAGGAGAGAGAGATACAGAGAGAGAAACACAGAAGAGAGGAGAGAGAGATACAGGGAGAGAAACACAGAAGAAGAGAGGAGAGAGAGATACAGGAGAGAAACAGAAGAAGAGAGGAGAGAGAGATACAGAGAGAAACACAGAAGAAGAGAGGAGAGAGAGATACAGAGAGAGAAACACAGAAGAGAGGAGAGAGAGATACAGAGAGAGAAACACAGAAGAAGAGAGGAGAGAGAGATACAGGAGAGAAACACAGAAGAAGAGAGGAGAGAGATACAGAGAGAGAAAACACAGAAGAGAGGAGAGAGAGATACAGGAGAGAAACACAGAAGAAGAGAGGAGAGAGAGATACAGAGAGAAACACAGAAGAAGAGAGGAGAGAGAGATACAGAGAGAGAAACACAGAAGAAGAGAGGAGAGAGAGATACAGAGAGAGAAACACAGAAGAGAGGAGAGAGAGATACAGAGAGAGAAACACAGAAGAAGAGAGGAGAGAGAGATACAGAGAGAGAAACACAGAAGAAGAGAGGGAGAGAGATACAGAGAGAGAAACACAGAAGAAGAGAGGAGAGAGAGATACAGGAGAGAAACACAGAAGAGAGGAGAGAGAGATAGAGAGAGAAACACAGAAGAAGAGAGGAGAGAGAGATACAGAGAGAGAAACACAGAAGAGAGGAGAGAGAGATACAGAGAGAGAAACACAGAAGAGAGGAGAGAGAGATACAGAGAGAAAACACAGAAGAGAGGAGAGAGAGATACAGGAGAGAAACACAGAAGAAGAGAGGAGAGAGAGATACAGAGAGAGAAACACAGAAGAGAGAGAGAGAGATACAGGAGAGAAACACAGAAGAAGAGAGGAGAGAGAGATACAGAGAGAAACACAGAAGAAGAGAGGAGAGAGAGATACAGGAGAGAAACACAGAAGAGAGGAGAGAGAGATACAGGGAGAGAAACACAGAAGAAGAGAGGAGAGAGAGATACAGAGAGAGAAACACAGAAGAAGAGAGGAGAGAGAGATACAGAGAGAGAAACACAGAAGAGAGGAGAGAGAGATACAGAGAGAGAAACAGAGAGAGGAGAGAGAGAAACAGAGAGAGAAACACAGAAGAAGAGAGGAGAGAGAGATACAGAGAGAGAAACACAGAAGAGAGGAGAGAGAGATACAGAGAGAGAAACACAGAAGAAGAGAGGAGAGAGAGATACAGAGAGAGAAACACAGAAGAAGAGAGGAGAGAGAGATACAGAGAGAAACACAGAAGAAGAGAGGAGAGAGAGATACAGAGAGAGAAACACAGAAGAAGAGAGGAGAGAGAGATACAGAGAGAGAAACACAGAAGAAGAGAGGAGAGAGAGATACAGGAGAGAAACACAGAAGAAGAGAGGAGAGAGAGATACAGAGAGAGAAACACAGAAGAGAGGAGAGAGAAACACAGAAGAAGAGAGGAGAGAGAGATACAGAGAGAGAAACACAGAAGAAGAGAGGAGAGAGAGATACAGAGAGAAACACAGAAGAAGAGAGGAGAGAGAGATACAGAGAGAGAAACACAGAAGAAGAGAGGAGAGAGAGATACAGGAGAGAAACACAGAAGAGAGGAGAGAGAGATACAGAGAGAGAAACACAGAAGAAGAGAGGAGAGAGAGATACAGAGAGAGAAACACAGAAGAAGAGAGGAGAGAGAGATACAGGAGAGAAACACAGAAGAAGAGAGGAGAGAGAGATACAGAGAAGAAGAGAGGAGAGAGAGATACAGGGAGAGAAACACAGAAGAGAGGAGAGAGAGATACAGGGAGAGAAACACAGAAGAAGAGAGGAGAGAGAGATACAGGGAGAGAAACACAGAAGAAGAGAGGAGAGAGATACAGAGAGAGAAACACAGAAGAGAGGAGAGAGAGATACAGGAGAGAAACACAGAAGAAGAGAGGAGAGAGATACAGAGAGAAACACAGAAGAAGAGAGGAGAGAGAGATACAGGAGAGAAACACAGAAGAAGAGAGGAGAGAGAGATACAGAGAGAGAAACACAGAAGAGAGGAGAGAGAGATACAGAGAGAGAAACACAGAAGAAGAGAGGAGAGAGAGATACAGGGAGAGAAACAGAAGAAGAGAGGAGAGAGAGATACAGAGAGAGAAACACAGAAGAAGAGAGGAGAGAGAGATACAGAGAGAGAAACACAGAAGAAGAGAGGAGAGAGAGATACAGAGAGAGAAACACAGAAGAAGAGAGGAGAGAGAGAGATACAGAGAGAAACACAGAAGAGAGGAGAGAGAGATACAGAGAGAGAAACACAGAAGAGAGGAGAGAGAGATACAGAGAGAGAAACACAGAAGAGAGGAGAGAGAGATACAGAGAGAGAAACACAGAAGAAGAGAGGAGAGAGAGATACAGAGAGAGAAACACAGAAGAAGAGAGGAGAGAGAGATACAGGAGAGAAACACAGAAGAAGAGAGGAGAGAGAGATACAGAGAGAGAAACACAGAAGAGAGGAGAGAGAGATACAGAGAGAGAAACACAGAAGAAGAGAGGAGAGAGAGATACAGGAGAGAAACAGAAGAAGAGAGGAGAGAGAGATACAGAGAGAGAAACACAGAAGAAGAGAGAGAGAGAGAGATACATAATGAACATGGCGCTCTCCAGGAGGAGGACCGTGGACAGTGAGGACAGAGCTCTGAACCCTGAGGGACTCGTTCATGTTCCTCCGGCCCGCTGGGAGCTCAGAGCCAGTGTGTCTCATTTGTTCAGAGACCGTGCGCTCTTTCAAAGAGACGACACGCCACTATGAGACGTTCCCTCTCAAGTCAGAACTGAGGTCAGATGAGCATCCTCAGAGCCCGATATGATCAGTCCACCAGGATCTAATGGAAACTAAATATGGTTCCAGGGCAGGCTAACCGAGGCTAACCAACGAGCTAACCAAGGCTAACCAATGAGCTAACCGAGGCTAACCAATGAGCTAACCGAGCTAACCGAGGCTAACCAATGAGCTAACCGAGGCTAACCAATGAGCTAACCGAGGCTAACCAATGAGCTAACCGAGGCTAACCAATGAGCTAACCGAGGCTAACCAATGAGCTAACCAATGAGCTAACCGAGGCTAACCAATGAGCTAACCGAGGCTAACCAATGAGCTAACCGAGGCTAACCAATGAGCTAACCGAGGCTAACCAATGAGCTAACCGAGGCTAACCAATGAGCTAACCCAGGCTAACCAATGAGCTAACCGAGGCTAACCAATGAGCTAACCCAGGCTAACCAATGAGCTAACCGAGGCTAACCAATGAGCTAACCGAGGCTAACCAATGAGCTAACCGAGGCTAACCAATGAGCTACGAGGCTAACCAATGAGCTAACCAATGAGCTAACCAATGAGCTAACCGAGGCTAACCAATGAGCTAACCGAGCTAACCAAGCTAACCAATGAGCTAACCGAGGCTAACCAATGAGCTAACCAATGAGCTAACCGAGGCTAACCAATGAGCTAACCGAGGCTAACCAATGAGTTACCGAGGCTAACCAATGAGCTAACCAATGAGCTAACCGAGGCTAACCAATGAGCTAACCATGAGCTAACCAAGCTAACCAATGAGCTAACCGAGGCTAACCATGAGCTAACCAATGAGCTAACCGAGGCTAACCAATGAGCTAACCAATGAGCTAACCAATGAGCTAACCGAGGCTAACCAATGAGCTAACCGAGGCTAACCAATGAGCTAACCAATGAAACCAAGGCTAAGCAATGAGCTAACCGAGGCTAACCAATGCGCTAACCGAGGCTAACCAATGAGCTAACCACTGAGCTAACCGAGGCTAACCAATGAGCTAACCGAGGCTAACCAATGAGCTAACCGAGGCTAACCAATGAGCTAACCGAGGCTAACCAATGAGCTAACCGAGGCTAACCAATGCTAACCAATGAGCTAACCGAGGCTAACCAATGAGCTAACCGAGGCTAACCAATGAGCTAACCGAGGCTAACCAATGCTAACCAATGAGCTTACCGAGGCTAACCAATGAGCTAACCGAGGCTAACCAATGAGCTAACCAAGGCTAACCAATGAGCTAACCGAGGCTAACCAATGAGCACCTGCATGTGTGTGAGAATGGCCCTGACACCATTTCAGCCCAGATCTAAACTCCTGTCAGGACAATAAGCTGCAGCTCAATTCTCTCACTGAACAGAACAAAGTGAGAGAGGGTCTGCAATATAAGAGGGACAGAAAGAGAATCTTTAAAACTGTTCAATTGTTATGATGTAAAGACTGATATGTTCTATAATCGTCTGAAACTGTGAAGTCATGATGTGAAACTTACGGAGCCCCTAAAGGGACATGGGAAGAAAGAAAAAAAAAAGTCAGGATAACGGGTTTGTATCTTAAAAAAAAGTAATCCATTCTCCTTGCATTTTGTGAACATCCACCTATACCCATGAAGTTGGCCAGATGTTTGTAATTGTTCAGAGATGAAAGTAATTACTGTCTCAAAACTGGAGTATTTCTTGCGCCGGGACAGACGACAAGACTTCAAAATCCGTTTTAAATGCCGTTCGGAAAGAATGTAACAGTGACGACGTGCAAGCAGGAACGTAATGTCCTTATAAGGAAGTCCGAGATTATAATATACCCGAATTAAACTTTCCACTGTCATTTCAAAACGTATACATACAAGTCTGCATTGAAATGTTGGTCTACTGTGTGCTGCACTTCCTCCTTGGCGCACTGGTTAGGAAGTGGATTCAAAAATATAGTCAGGATAACGGATTAGTTTCTCGTGCGCACGAGAAAGGAACCCGTTTTCCTGACTTTATTTTTTCCTCATATTTAAACCGTTATCCTGATTTTTTTTTTAAGATACTTTCTCGTGCGCACGCGAAGAGATACAAACCCGTTATCCTGACTTTTTTTTTTTTCTTCCCATGTCCCTTTAGGGGCTCCGTAGAAACTCAAGCTGCTGCTACACTTTATTTGATTTATCTAAATAATTAAGCACTTTTGAGATGCACACATTTTCAAAAGCTATTTTATTTATTTTCTCTATTTTATTTGTAAATGCAGCCCGAGAGGAACATCACACACATCCACAGTGTTTACTGTATATCTGTAGAGTTCAATGTTCAGTGATAATACATATTGTTGTTTATGATTGTGCTTTCTTTATTTGATTGGCAGTCAGCTGATGACGACATGCAGACGTTGATGAAGCTGCAGCTGCTTCAATATCACACTAATTCATAAAGTTAGACACTTTGATGTTCCGGACCTTTGCATGGGGAGACTTCCTGCTCTGTACACACACTTCCCTGCTCTGTACACACACTTCCTGCTCTGTCGAGTAAAGATGCTCCAGAGCCACTATTTCAAGCATGCTACGTCATCGAGTGCCGCCGAAGGACTGTTCCAATATCCAGCATACTTGGAATTCTACCGAGCCCGGCGCACTTCGTTTGGAGAAATTTCGAGGCTGCACATGAGTAGACTCCGGTCTTAAAATCCCCACAATGCTTTGCGCACGGACCAATTTCCCCAAATCTGTGGGCGGAAGATGTAAGACAGGGCCTCTCATATGACGCACACCTGCACACCACAAAACTAGGGCCAACAGGGTGGGTGGAGGGGGTCTGGAGGACGGGCTTGGGCTACAGCCCAGGGGCACAGCGGAGGACCTGGAAGGGGTCTCGGCGGACGGTCCGGGGGCAAGGCAGAGATCAAGGATGGGCGGACGGCCCGGGGGCAAGGCAGAGTTCAAAAAGGGGGACTCGGGCGGACGGCCCGGGGGCAAGGCAGAGTTCAAGGATGGGGTCTCGGGCAGACGGCCCGGGGGCAAGGCAGAGTTAAAAAAGGGGGACTCGGGCGGACGGCCCGGGGGGACAGGCAGAGATCAAGGATGGGGTCTCGGGCAGACGGCCCGGGGGCAAGGCAGAGTTAAAAAAGGGGGACTCGGGCGGACGGCCCGGGGGGACAGGCTTCGGCAAGATCACCCACGGAAGAGGACCAGGAGTTGGCAGGACCCCCGGCGAGACAGGTGATGGCGGGGCCTCCAACGGAACAGGACAAGGGGTTGGCAGGATCCCCGGCAGAAGAGTTGACGGCAGGACCCCCAGAGGAACAGGACATAGGATTGGCAGGACCCCCGGCAGGAGAGTAGTCGGCGGGACCCCCAACGGGACAGGACACAGGGCCGGCAGGACAGCAGTCGGCGGGACCCCCAACGGGTCAGGACACGGGATTGGCAGGACCCCCGGCAGGAGAGCAGTCGGCGGGACCTCCAACGGGACAGGACACAGGGTTGGCAGGACCCCCAGCAGGAGAGCAGTCGGCGGGACCCCCAACGGGTCAGGACACGGGATTGGCAGGACCCCCGGCAGAAGAGCAGTCGGCGGGACCCCCAACGGGACAGGACACGGGATTGGCAGGACCCCCGGCAGGAGAGCAGTCGGTGGGACCTCCAACGGGACAGGACACAGGGTTGGCAGGACCCCCGGCAGAAGAGCAGTCGGCGGGACCCCCAACGGGACAGGACATAGGGTTGGCAGGACCCCCGGCAGGAGAGTAGTCGGCGGGACCATCCAACGGGACTGGACATGGAGCCGGCAGGTCCCCCAGCGGAACCTCCATCGGCACAGGATATAGGTTGGCTGGACCCCCGGCAGAAGAGTAGTCGGCGGGACCTCCAACGGGACAGGACATAGGGTTGGCAGGACCCCCGGCAGGAGAGTAGTCGGCGGGACCCCCAACGAGACAGGACATGGGATTGGCAGGACCCCCGGCAGGAGAGTAGTCGGCTGGACCTCCAACGGGACAGGACATGGAGCTGGCAGGACCCCCAGCGGAACCTCCATCGGCACAGCACACAGGGTTGGCAGGACCCCCGGCAGAGGAATCGTCGACGGGGCCTCCAGCGGCACGGGACATAGGGTTGGCAAGACCCCCAGCAGAACAGTAGTCGTTGGGGCCTCCAACGGCACGGGACATAGGGTTGGCAAGACCCCCAGCAGAACCTCCAACGGACCAGGACATTGGGTAGGGACTTCAGAGGGAACTCGAGAGGAGCCTCGAGAGGGAACTCGAGAGGAGACTTGAGAGGTGACTCGAGAGGAGACTTGAGAGATGACTCGAAAGGGGACTCGAGAGATGACTCGAAAGGGGACTCGAGAGATGACTTGAAAGGGGACTCGAGAGATGACTTGAAAGGGGACTCGAGAGGGAACTGGAGAGATGACTCGAGAGGGGACTCGAGAGGGAACTGGAGAGATGACCCGAGAGGGGACTCGAGAGGGAACTGGAGAGATGACTCGAGAGGGGACTCGAGGGGTGACTTGAGAGGGGACTCGAGAGGGAACTTGAGAAGTGTCTTGAAAGGGAATTCGAGAGGGGACTCGAGAGGGGACTTGAGAGATGACTAGAGAGGGGACTCGAGAGGGAACTGGAGGGGTGACTTGAGAGGAGACTCGAAAGGAGACTCGAGAGGGAGCTGGAGATGTGGTTAGAGAGGGGACTTGAGAAGGAACTTGAGAGGAGACTTGAGATGGTCGGTTCACCAACAGAAAACACGGGGGGCTGGAGTCGGCCGGAATGCCGACAGGACACGGGGAGCTGGCGTCGGCCGGTACACCGACAGGACACGGGGAGCTGGCGTCGGCCGGTACACCGACAGGACACGGGGAGCTGGCGTCGGCCGAAGACGAGGGGCTGGAGTCGAAACCATGGCTGCTGGGGCCAGGACTGAGGCTGGAACCATGGCTGCTGGGGCCAGAACTGGGGCTGGAACCATGGCTGCTGGGGCCAGAACTGGGGCCGGAACCATGGCTGCTGGGGCCAGAACTGGGGCCGGAACCATGGCTGCTGGGGCCTGTACTGGAGCCCAAAGCATGGCTTCTGGGGCTAGGGCTGCTAGCTTGGACCTGCGACTCCTTCTCTTAAGAGCCTTTTGGAGGCTCCGTGGACCTCCAAAAGCCAGACGAGTTCCAGAGAATGGCTCCTGGACAGGAGCAGGAACTGGGGAAGAAGCAGAGGCCGACTCCAGACGGAACACACCGAGGCGTACGGCGCCAGGTTGGGAGTTGGGAGGCAGAGTGCTAGCATGCTGGGGCTAGCAGGCCGGGAATCACACACCGAGAGGAAGTCCAAAATCCAGCCAGGTAAGAATTTCACTAAACCTGGCTTCTCCATAGCCATCTGGTGCGCCTCAGCCAGAGCAGCCTCTCGCTGCTGAACTCCAGACGCTCCCCTCCACTTATCAGAGCAGCCAGCAAAAGAAAAAGAAAAACTGAGTAATTCCACCTCAAAGGATCTGCTGGGGCCCATTGTTAGTGAGTTCCTTCTGTCAGGGATGTACGAAGCAGGCAGGACCCAAAAACACCTTTATTCCAAGGCAAAATGAAACCAAACAGAACTCTTCCCCGTGAACAACGTCAAACTACAACAAGGAACTCACAAAGACTAACAGAAAACACAGAACTTAAATGCACACAGGACTAATCAAACAAACAAGAGACAGGTGAGGAGGGAGGAGAAAACACAGGGGCACCAGGTGAACACAATCGGGTAATCAGGGAGGGAAAACAGACAGAAAGCAACAGGCAGGAACGGGGGGTGAACACCTTTCAAAATAAAACAGGAAACCAAAGACAGAAAAAGACAAAACACAACACAGACAGATCGTGACACGTGGTTTGCAATTCGCCCCAAAATTCCAGGCACTAACTAAACGGGAAAAGTACTCCGGTGTGAAAGCACCTATTATAATCAAAGAGAGAAATATGAACGTTAGTTTTTACTGAAATGATCAAATAAAGTCAACATCTCACAGTCTTTACTGAGCTGTGTGGAGTTTGTTCAACTTTTAAAAGATGTTTGAATGGTGATATACACAGTGATAGATGTTAAGGACTAACGTTTATAATAAATACATCTGTATTGATTTATCTTTTCATCAATCATACGTATTGGGATCATTTGTATTAATGTGGACCGGAGGGAGAGGGCGACGAGCAGAAGTTTCACTTTCCTTTTTATTTCAATTCCAACTTTGGTCCTGAAGAATATGTTTCTTTGTTGTCCACATTCATAAAGCCTAAAGCAACAGCATCAGAGCCCGGTGCAGAGTCTCTAGATGAGTTTACAGTAGTCCCTCGTTCTTATTGAACATCCATGTTTGTAGTCCGCTGTATAGAAAACTGTAGTTTCCATAGTTTCCCCACAGCAGCAGACGCACATTCAGGACGTCCGCTGGCGCATCAGAAACACGTGGGATAGTGAAGTGCAGTCTCTTCTCCTAAGTCCTTTTGAATTCTCCTATCCACTATCCCTTAACCCCGTGACCTTTCACTCAGAGGTCAAGGAATAGGAGATAGGGTTAGAATTTAGGAGCTGATTTTTGGACTATTGGACCGCAACCCTGCTATGTACACACACTTCCTGCTCTGTACACACACTTCCTGTTACCGTGTCAGTGTGTCCTAAAGCTGCGGCGTTGTTGGTGTTTAACAAGACACGCTGGCGAGGAGGCGGGGCTTATCTCCATGTGTATACCAACAACAACAACAGTATTTTGATGTCAACACGTATCAGAATACGGAGAGTTCAAGATCAAGTGTTTCTGTAAACACACACACACACACACACACTGAGCCCCGGACACACATTTATTTATTGTTGGTGTGTATTTGGTGAATCGTGGTTAACCGCCACTAAGACAGGTGTGTGTGTGTGTGTGTCACCGTGGGAACGCTTCTGCAGGAATCCAGCACATCAGTTGCCATAGAAACTGAGTTACCATAATAGCAACAGTCTGATTTATTCCTGTCAGCACTGAGGGGGGGGGGGGGTCCTTATATAAACACTTATATTTATGTAAGCGTGATGTCATCACTCCACCTGCTGACTCTACCTCTGAGGGTCAAAGATCAACGACCGGCTGAGTTCACCGCTGCAGCCAATCAGAGGAGAGCAAGCATCTTCTTCTTCTTCTGCTGCTCGTCTCTGCTGGATCATGCACACTAAAGGAAGCCCCTCCTGGTAAGACCCTTTATTAATGAATGTTCTGTGGTTCCTCACGTTCTCTCTGATCTGTGGTTCCTCACGTTCTCTCTGATCTGTGGTTCCTCACGTTCTCTCTGATCTGTGGTTCCTCACGTTCTCTCTGATCTGTGGTTCCTCACGTTCTCTCTGATCTGTGGTTCCTCACGTTCTCTCTGATCTGTGGTTCCTCACGTTCTCTCTGATCTGTGGTTCCTCACTTTCTCTCTGATCTGTGGTTCCTCACGTTCTCTCTGATCTGTGGTTCCTCACGTTCTCTCTGATCTGTGGTTCCTCACGTTCTCTCTGATCTGTGGTTCCTCACGTTCTCTCTGATCTGTCGTTAGGAACACATTAACATGTGTGTTGTAACAGCGTCTGCTTCACGGTAAACACACAAGTCATATTTTATAAATCAGTAATATCTCCTACAGCAAGGGGGCGAATAGACAGGTTTTGTGTATATATTATACATATATATATATATATATATATATATAGATGTTTATATGTATATTCAGATATCGTTGATTTAAAATAAAGCTTGAGTTGTTATCTGCCCCGAACTTTAAACCTTCAGTGTTTCCAGTTTTGTGAGAAAGGGTCCTGCAGATAAAACTGTGAATGATCTGTGGACGTCAGCGAGTTCACTTCACAAGTCAAAACTCTATATATATGCATATATATATATATACCTGTATATCCTCAAATCAACATCTATACATCTATTCAAGGCTTTATCATCCTGTAGCAGCTTCAGTGGAGATATGGAACCACTGAAGTCCTCCAACAGAGCAACATGAATATACACTGAACACAAATATCAACGCAACACTTTTGTTTTTGCTCCCATTTCTCATGAGATGAACTCAAAGATCTAAAACATTTTCTATAAACACAAAATAACCATTTCTCTCAAATATCGTTCACAAATCTGAAAGAATGTGTGATAGTGAGCACTTCTCCTTTGCCGAGAGAATCCATCCCACCTCACAGGTGTGGCATATCAAGATGCTGATTAGACAGCATGATTATTGCACAGGTGTGCCTTAGGCTGGCCACAATAAAAGGCCACTCTGAAACGTGCACTTTTGCTTTATTGGGGGGGTCTGGGGGGGTCCGAAAACCAGTATCTGGTGGCCCTTACAAAAACCTAACCCTAACCATGATTATTGCACAGGTGTGCCTTAGGCAGCCACAATAAAAGGCCACTCTGAAACGTGCAGTTTTATCACACAGCACGATGCCACAGATGTCGCAAGTTTTGAGGGAGCGTGCAATTGGCATGTTGACAGCAGGAATGTCCACCAGAGCTGTTGCCCGTGAATTGAATGTTCATTTCTCACCATAAGCCGTCTCCAAAGGCGTTTCAGAGAATTTGGCAGTACATCCAACCGGCCTCACAACCGCAGACCACGTGTAACCACACCAGCCCAGGACCTCCACATCCAGCATGTTCACCTTCAAGACCGTCTGAGACCAGCCACTCGGACAGCTGCTGCAACAATCGCTTTGCATAACCAAAGCATTTCTGCTGTCAGAAACCGTCTCAGGGAAGCTCATCTGCATGCTCGTCGTCCTCATCGGGGTCTCCACCTGACTCCAGTTCGTCGGCGTAACCGACTTGAGTGGGGAAATGCTCACATTCGATGGCGTCTGGCACGTTGGAGAGGTGTTCTCTTCACGGATGAATCCCGGTTTTCACTGTTCAGGGCAGATGGCAGACAGCGTGTGTGGCGTCGTGTGGGTGAGCGGTTTTCTGATGTCAATGTTGTGAATGGAGTGGCCCATGGTGGTGGTGGGGTTATGGTATGGGCAGGCGTATGTTATGGACGACGAACACAGGTGCATTTTATTGATGGCATTGTGAATGCACAGAGATACCGTGACGAGATCCTGAGGCTCATTGTTGTGCCATTCATCCACGACCATCACCTCATGTTGCAGCATGATAATGCACGGCCCCATGTTGCAAGGATCTGTACACAATTCCTGGAGGCTGAAAACATCCCAGTTCTTGCATGGCCAGCATACTCACCGGACATGTCACCCATTGAGCATGTTTGGGATGCTCTGGATCGGCGTATACGACAGCGTGTTCCAGTTCCTGCCAATATCCAGCAACTTGGCACAGCCATTGAAGAGGAGTGGACCAACATTCCACAGGTCACAATCAACAACCTGATCAACTCTATGCCAAGGAGATGTGTTGCACTGCGTGAGGCAAATGGTGCTCACACCAGATACTGGTTTTCGGACCCCCCCAGACCCCCCCAATAAAGCAAAACTGCACGTTTCAGAGTGGCCTTTTATTGTGGCCAGCCTAAGGCACACCTGTGCAATAATCATGCTGTCTAATCAGCATCTTGATATGCCACACCTGTGAGGTGGGATGGATTATCTCGGCAAAGGAGAAGTGCTCACTATCACACATTCTTTCAGATTTGTGAACAATATTTGAGAGAAATGGTTATTTTGTGTTTATAGAAAATGTTTTAGATCTTTGAGTTCATCTCATGAGAAATGGGAGCAAAAACAAAAGGGTTGCGTTTATATTTTTGTTCAGTGTATGTGTATATATATATATATATATATATATATATATATACACATACACTGATGTGATACTCAGGTGATATCACAGTTCTATAGAGTCAGGTGATATCACAGTTCTATAGAGTCAGGTGATATCACAGTTCTATAGAGTCAGGTGATAGCACAGTTCTATAGAGTCAGGTGATATCACAGTTCTATAGAGTCAGGTGATAGCACAGTTCTATAGAGTCAGGTGATATCACAGTTCTATAGAGTCAGGTGATAGCACAGTTCTATAGAGTCAGGTGATATCACAGTTCTATAGAGTCAGGTGATAGCACAGTTCTATAGAGTCAGGTGATATCACAGTTCTATAGAGTCAGGTGATATCACAGTTCTATAGAGTCAGGTGATAGCACAGTTCTATAGAGTCAGGTGATATCACAGTTCTATAGAGTCAGGTGATAGCACAGTTCTATAGAGTCAGGTGATATCACAGTTCTATAGAGTCAGGTGATAGCACAGTTCTATAGAGTCAGGTGATAGCACAGTTCTATAGAGTCAGGTGATAGCATAGTTCTATAGAGTCAGGTGATAGCACAGTTCTATAGAGTCAGGTGATATCACAGTTCTATAGAGTCAGGTGATATCAAACCTGCCTTTTCTAGCAAAAGTTCTGGAAAAAGTTGTTGCCCTTCAGCTTCACGAACATCTTCATACTCATGAGCTCTATGAAACCTTCCAGTCTGGTTTCAGACCAGCTCACAGCACTGAAACAGCTCTGGTCAGGGTTCAAAATGACCTACTGATTGCGGCTGACTCTGGTTCCCCAAGCCTACTCATCTTGCTGGACTTAAGTGCAGCATTTGACACTGTTGACCATCGTATCATGTGTCGGCGACTCCAGGAGGTGGGAATCACTGGAAAGGCTTTGGACTTTTTCCACTCGTACCTCACAGGAAGACAGGAATATGTCCGTCTTGGAAAAAGCACCTCCGACACACACTGTGTCACCTCTGGTGTCCCCCCAAGGGTCAGTCCTTGGGCCACTGCTCTTTTTAATTTACATGTTGCCCCTGGGACAAATACTGAGAAGCCATAACATCAACTTCCACATATATGCTGATGACACACAGATCTATTTCCAAACTGCCCCAGATAAAGATCTGGCACTTTCAAATGCCTCAAGATGCCTGGAACACATTCACCACTGGATGAGCAACAACTCCCTCCAACTGAATAGCAGCAAATCAGAGGCCATTCTGATTGGAACACCAAATCAAACACAAAAAACGGATATCACTCATATCAGCATCAATGGCCACTCCATTCCCCTCTCTCCACTTGTAACAAGCCTTGGTGTGAAACTGGACTCATCCCTTTCATTCCAAGCACACATAAAGACGGTCTGCCAAGCCTCATACTACCACCTGAGGAACATCTCCAGAATGCGACACTCCCTCACCAAACTGGATGCAGAAAAACTGATCCATGCCTTCATCACCTCCCGCATTGATTACTGCAATTCTCTGCTTGCAGGCATTCCAGCAAAAACCACCCAGAGACTGCAATATATACAGAACTGTGCCGCCCGGATACTCACAGGAACCCGCAAATCAGAGCACATCACCCCCATCCTTCACTCCCTCCACTGGCTCCCTGTAACACACCGGATCACCTACAAAGTCCTCATAATGGTATTCAACGCCATCAACCAAACTGGCCCCACCTACCTACAAGAACTGCTGACCAGAAAACAATCCCATACCTCACGCACACTCAGGTCAGACAGCTCCAATCTCCTGGCTGTCCCGCGGACAAAACTGGTCACCATGGGAAACCGTGCTTTCTCCTCTCTGGGTCCACGTCTGTGGAATCAGCTTCCAGAGGACATACGGACCTCTGCATCACTCTCAGTTTTTAGGAAATGCCTCAAGACCCACCTGTTCCGCACCGCATTTTACTGACTGTCCTTTATTTTATTTATTTATTTTAAAACCTTTTATGCTCTTAACCTTTTATTTCTATTTTTATATTGCCATATTTTATCCAATATGCTCCTTTAGATATATTTTTACTTATTCTTCCGTATAGCTTTGTGAAGCACCTTGAGATGACGTTGTTTTTAAAGTGTGCTATACAAATCAAATGCATTATTATTATTATCACAGTTCTATAGAGTCAGGTGATATCACAGTTCTATAGAGTCAGGTGATAGCACAGTTCTATAGAGTCAGGTGATATCACAGTTCTATAGAGTCAGGTGATAGCACAGTTCTATAGAGTCAGGTGATATCACAGTTCTATAGAGTCAGGTGATATCACAGTTCTATAGAGTCAGGTGATATCACAGTTCTATAGAGTCAGGTGATAGCACAGTTCTATAGAGTCAGGTGATATCACAGTTCTATAGAGTCAGGTGATAGCACAGTTCTATAGAGTCAGGTGATATCACAGTTCTATAGAGTCAGGTGATAGCACAGTTCTATAGAGTCAGGTGATATCACAGTTCTATAGAGTCAGGTGATATCACAGTTCTATAGAGTCAGGTGATATCACAGTTCTATAGAGTCAGGTGATAGCACAGTTCTATAGAGTCAGGTGATATCACAGTTCTATAGAGTCAGGTGATAGCACAGTTCTATAGAGTCAGGTGATATCACAGTTCTATAGAGTCAGGTGATATCACAGTTCTATAGAGTCAGGTGATAGCACAGTTCTATAGAGTCAGGTGATATCACAGTTCTATAGAGTCAGGTGATAGCACAGTTATATAGAGTCAGGTGATATCACAGTTCTATAGAGTCAGGTGATAGCACAGTTCTATAGAGTCAGGTGATAGCACAGTTCTATAGAGTCAGGTGATATCACAGTTCTATAGAGTCAGGTGATATCACAGTTCTATAGAGTCAGGTGATATCACAGTTCTATAGAGTCAGGTGATAGCACAGTTCTATAGAGTCAGGTGATATCACAGTTCTATAGAGTCAGGTGATAGCACAGTTCTATAGAGTCAGGTGATAGCACAGTTCTATAGAGTCAGGTGATATCACAGTTCTATAGAGTCAGGTGATATCACAGTTCTATAGAGTCAGGTGATAGCACAGTTCTATAGAGTCAGGTGATATCACAGTTCTATAGAGTCAGGTGATAGCACAGTTCTATAGAGTCAGGTGATATCACAGTTCTATAGAGTCAGGTGATAGCATAGTTCTATAGAGTCAGGTGATATCACAGTTCTATAGAGTCAGGTGATAGCACAGTTCTATAGAGTCAGGTGATAGCACAGTTCCTTGCCCACCCCCCCCCCCCCCCCCCCCCCCCAGCTGCTGCTCCTTCGAGGACTACAACCTGACCACTGAGTGGCTCCTGAACCACACCTCCCAGCGCCCTAAGGTGGCTGTGATCTGTGGCTCTGGACTGGGACTACTGGCTGACGGAGCCGCGAACAAGCAGACCTTCAGGTACCAGGACATCCCCAACTTCCCCGTCAGCACAGGTGAGTGTGGCCCCGCCCCCTGAGGCTGGGGGGGGGGGGGGGGGCGTTAGCTCAACTACAGGCACTGTGTTTATGTGTGTTCAGGTGTGTTTATGTGGTGTGTTCATGTGTGTGTTTATGTGTGTTCAAGTAAGTTCAGGTGTGTGCATGTGTGTTCAGGTGTGTGCATGTGTGTTCAGGTGTGTTCATGTGTGTTTATGTGTGTTTATGTGGTGTGTTCATGTGTGTGTTCATGTGTGTGTTTATGTGTGTTCATGTGTGTTCAGGTGTGTGCATGTGTGTTTATGTGTGTTCATGTGTGTGCATGTGTGTTCAGGTGTGTGCATGTGTGTGCATGTGTGTTCATGTGTGTGCATGTGTGTTCAGGTAAGTTCAGGTGTGTGCATGTGTGTGCATGTGTGTTCAGGTGTGTGCATGTGTGTGTATGTGTGTTCTGGTGTTATCAGGTGTGTTCATATGTGTGCATGTGTGTTCATGTGTGTCCAGGTGTGTTCATGTGTGTTCATGTGTGTTCATGTGTGTGCATGTGTGTGCATGTGTGTTCAGGTGTGTTCAGGTGTGTCCAGGTGTGTTCATGTGTGTCCAGGTGTGTTCATGGGTGTGCATGTATGTTCATGTGTGTTCAGGTGTGTTCAGGTGTGTCCAGGTGTGTTCATGTGTGTTCATGTGTGTTCATGTGTGTTCATGTGTGTCCAGGTGTGTTCATGTATGTTCATGTGTGTTCAGGTGTGTTCAGGTGTGTCCAGGTGTGTTCATGTGTGTTCATGTGTGTCCAGGTGTGTTCATGTATGTTCATGTGTGTTCAGGTGTGTCCAGGTGTGTTCATGTGTGTGCATGTGTGTTCATGTGTGTTCATGTGTGTTCAGGTGTGTTCATGTGTGTTCATGTGTGTTCAGGTGTGTTCAGGTGTGTCCAGGTGTGTTCATGTGTGTCCAGGTGTGTTCATGTATGTTCATGTGTGTTCAGGTGTGTCCAGGTGTGTTCATGTGTGTCCAGGTGTGTTCATGTGTGTGCATGTATGTTCATGTGTGTTCATGTATGTTCATGTGTGTTCATGTGTGTTCAGGTGTGTTCATGTGTGTTCATGTGTGTTCAGGTGTGTTCATGTATGTTCATGTGTGTTCATGTGTGTTCAGGTGTGTTCATGTGTGTTCATGTGTGTTCAGGTGTGTTCATGTGTGTTCATGTGTGTTCATGTGTGTTCATGTGTGTTCATGTGTGTGCATGTGTGTTCATGTGTGTCCAGGTGTGTTCATGTGTGTTCATGTGTGTTCATGTGTGTTCATGTGTGTTCATGTGTGTTCAGGTGAGTTCAGATATGTTCAGATGTGTTCATGTGTTTCCTGTCTCTCTCCAGTGGCGGGTCATGAAGGCTGTCTGGTGTTTGGGACGATCGAGGACACTTCCTGTGTCTTCATGCAGGGACACTTCCACCTGTACGAAGGTTACTCCCTCTGCCAGGTGGGCCATTACCCAGCATGCACCCGAACCTCTCTGAAGTGTTTGATGGTCTGGTTCTGTTGGGTCCATCAGACTGGGAGGTGCTGTTATCACTGGTATTCCCTTCTGGTCTGAGGAAGGGTCTCAGTGATCAGTTTAGAAAGTCAAGGGTTTCTGGAAAGGGATCTTTTTAAAGAGTCAATAGATCCAGTTCTAGTAGGTCTGGAGGTCCACAAGGAGTCCTTTGAAGGTGCTCCAGTGTTCCCAGAAAGGTTTCCATAGATCCGTTAAGAGGGTCTGTACGTACATGAAAAGGGGTCGTAGGTCGCGTTCACACCAGCTTTGTAGACCTCAGACGTGAACTGAACCACCTGAAAGAGGTGGTCTCAGACCTCTGAAGTGAACTGAACAACCTGAAAGAGGTGGTCTCAGACATGGTCTCAGACCTCTGAAGTGAACTGAACAACCTGAAAGAGGTGGTCTCAGACCTCTGAAGTGAACTGAACAACCTGAAAGAGGTGGTCTCAGACCTCTGAAGTGAACTGAACAACCTCAAAGAGGTGGTCTCAGACCTCTGAAGTGAACTAAACAACCTGGAAGAGGTGGTCTCAGACCTCTGAAGTGAACTGAACAACCTGAAAGAGGTGGTCTCAGACCTCTGAAGTGAACTAAACCACCTGAAAGAGGTGGTCTCAGACCTCTGAAGTGAACTGAACAACCTGAAAGAGGTGGTCTCAGACCCCTGAAGTGAATTGAACAAACTGAAAGAGGTGTTCTCAGACGTGGTGTCAGACCTCTGAAGTGAAGTGAACAACCTGAAAGAGGTGGTCTCAGACCTCTGAAGTGAACTGAACAACCAGAAAGAGGTGGTCTCAGACCTCTGAAGTGAACTAAACAAACTGAAAGAGGTGGTCTCAGACCTCTGAAGTGTACTCAACAACCTGAAAGAGGTGGTCTCAGACCTCTGAAGTGAACTGAACAACCTGAAAGAGGTGGTCTCAGACCTCTGAATTTTACTGAACAACCTGAACGAGGTGGTGTCAGACCTCTGAAGTTTACAGAACAACCTGAACGAGGTGGTCTCAGACCTCTGAAATTAACTGAACCACCTGAAAGAGGTGGTCTCAAACCTCTGAAGTGAACTGAACCACCTGAAAGAGGTGGTCTCAGACCCCTGAAGTGAACTGAACCACCTGAAAGAGGTGGTCTCAAACCTCTGAAGTGAACTGAATCACCTGAAAGAGGTGGTCTCAGACCTCTGAAGTGATCAACCTGAAAGAGGTGGTCTCAGACCCCTGAAGTGAACTGAACAATCTGAAAGAGGTGGTCTCAGACCCCTGAAGTGAACTGAACCACCTGAAAGAGGTGGTCTCACACATCTGAAGTGAACTGAACAACCTGAAAGAGGTGGTCTCAGACCTCTGAAGTGAACTGGACCACCTGAAAGAGGTGGTCTCAGACCTCTGAAGTGAACTGAACCACCTGAAAGAGGTGGTCTCAGACCTCTGAAGTGAACTGAACCACCTGAAAGAGGTGGTCTCAGACCTCTGAAGTGAACTGAACCACCTGAAAGATGTGGTCTCAGACCTCTGAAGTGAACTGAACAACCTGAACGAGGTGGTCTCGGACCTCTGAATTTTACTGAACAACCTGAACGAGGTGGTGTCAGACCTCTGAAGTTTACAGAACAACCTGAACGAGGTGGTCTCAGACCTCTGAAATTAACTGAACCACCTGAAAGAGGTGGTCTCAGACCTCTGAAGTGAACTGAACAACCTGAAAGAGGTGGTCTCAGACCTCTGAAGTGAACTAAACAACCTGAACGAGGTGGTCCCATACCTCTGAAGTGAACTAAACCACCTGAAAGAGGTGGTCTCAGACCTCTGAAGTGAACTGAACAACCTGAAAGAGGTGGTCTCAGACCTCTGAAGTGAACTGAACCACCTGAAAGAGGTGGTCTCAAACCTCTGAAGTGAACTGAACCACCTGAAAGAGGTGGTCTCAGACCCCTGAAGTGAACTGAACCACCTGAAAGAGGTGGTCTCAAACCTCTGAAGTGAACTGAACCACCTGAAAGAGGTGGTCTCAGACCTCTGAAGTGATCAACCTGAAAGAGGTGGTCTCAGACCCCTGAAGTGAACTGAACAATCTGAAAGAGGTGGTCTCAGACCCCTGAAGTGAACTGAACCACCTGAAAGAGGTGGTCTCAAACATCTGAAGTGAACTGAACAACCTGAAAGAGGTGGTCTCAGACCTCTGAAGTGAACTGAATCACCTGAAAGAGGTGGTCTCAGACCTCTGAAGTGAACTGAACCACCTGAAAGAGGTGGTCTCAGACCTCTGAAGTGAACTGAACCACCTGAAAGATGTGGTCTCAGACCTCTGAAGTGAACTGAACAACCTGAATGAGGTGGTCTCGGACCTCTGAATTTTACTGAACAACCTGAACGAGGTGGTGTCAGACCTCTGAAGTTTACAGAACAACCTGAACGAGGTGGTCTCAGACCTCTGAAATTAACTGAACCACCTGAAAGAGGTGGTCTCAAACCTCTGAAGTGAACTGAACCACCTGAAAGAGGTGGTCTCAGACCTCTGAAGTGAACTGAACCACATGAAAGAGGTGGTCTCAGACCTCTGAAGTGAACTGAACAACCTGAAAGAGGTGGTCTCAGACCTCTGAAGTGAACTGAACAACCTAAAAGAGGTGGTCACGGACCTCTGAAGTGAACTGAACAACCTGAAAGAGGTGGCCTCTGACCTCTGAAGTGAAGTGAACAACCTAAAAGAGGTGGACTCAGACCTCTGAAGTGAACTGAACCACCTGAAAGAGGTGGTCTCAGACCTCTAAAGTGAACTGAACCCCCTGAAAGAGGTGGTCTCAGACCTCTGAAGTGATCAACCTGAAAGAGGTGGTCTCAGACCCCTGAAGTGAACTGAACAACCTAAAAGAGGTGGTCCTAGACCTCTGAAGTTAACTGAACCACCTGAAAGAGGTGGTCTCAGACCCCTGAAGTGAACTGAACCACCTGAAAGAGGTGGTCTCAAACCTCTGAAGTGAACTGAACCACCTGAAAGAGGTGGTCTCAGACCTCTGAAGTGATCAACCTGAAAGAGGTGGTCTCAGACCCCTGAAGTGAACTGAACAATCTGAAAGAGGTGGTCTCAGACCCCTGAAGTGAACTGAACCACCTGAAAGAGGTGGTCTCAAACATCTGAAGTGAACTGAACAACCTGAAAGAGGTGGTCTCAGACCTCTGAAGTGAACTGAACCACCTGAAAGAGGTGGTCTCAGACCTCTGAAGTGAACTGAACCACCTGAAAGAGGTGGTCTCAGACCTCTGAATTGAACTGAACCACCTGAAAGATGTGGTCTCAGACCTCTGAAGTGAACTGAACAACCTGAACGAGGTGGTCTCGGACCTCTGAATTTTACTGAACAACCTGAACGAGGTGGTGTCAGACCTCTGAAGTTTACAGAACAACCTGAACGAGGTGGTCTCAGACCTCTGAAATTAACTGAACCACCTGAAAGAAGTGGTCTCAGACTTCTGAAGTGAACTGAACCACCTGAAAGAGGTGGTCTCAGACCCCTGAAGTGAACTGAACAACCTGAAAGAGGTGGTCTCAGACCTCTGAAGTGAACTGAACAACCTGAAAGAGGTGGTCTCAGACATCTGAAGTGAACTGAACCACCTGAAAGAGGTGGTCTCAGACCTCTGAAGTGAACTGAACCACCTGAACGAGGTGGTCTCAGACCTCTGAAGTGAACTGAACCACATGAAAGAGGTGGTCTCAGACCTCTGAAGTGAACTGAACAACCTGAAAGAGGTGGTCTCAGACCTCTGAAGTGAACTGAACAACCTAAAAGAGGTGGCCTCGGACCTCTGAAGTGAACTGAACAACCTGAAAGAGGTGGCCTCTGACCTCTGAAGTGAAGTGAACAACCTAAAAGAGGTGGACTCAGACCTCTGAAGTGAACTGAACCACCTGAAAGAGGTGGTCTCAGACCTCTGAAGTGAACTGAACCACCTGAAAGAGGTGGTCTCAGACCTCTGAAGTGATCAACCTGAAAGAGGTGGTCTCAGACCCCTGAAGTGAACTGAACAACCTAAAAGAGGTGGTCTCAGACCTCTGAAGTTAACTGAACCACCTGAAAGAGGTGGTCTCAGACCTCTGAAGTGATCAACCTCGAAGAGGTGGTCTCAGACCCCTGAAGTGATCAACCTGAAAGAGGTGGTCTCAGACCCCTGAAGTGAACTGAATAACCTGAACGAGGTGGTCTCGGACCTCTGAATTGAACTGAACAACCTGAAAGAGGTGGTCTCAGACCTCTGAAGTGAACTGAACAACCTGAAAGAGGTGGTCTCAGACCTCTGAAGTGAACTGAACAACCTGACAGAGGTGGTCTCAGACGTGGTCTCAGACCCCTGAAGTGAACTGAACAACCTGAAAGAGGTGGTCTCAGACGTGGTCTCAGACCTCTGAAGTTTACTGAACAACCTGAACGAGGTTGTCTCGGCACTCTGAAGTTTACTGAACAACCTGAACGAGGTGGTCTCAGAGGTGGTCTCGGACCTCTGAAGTTTACTGAACAACCTGAACGAGGTGGTCTCAGACCTCTGAAGTGATCAACCTGAAAGAGGTGGTCTCAGACCCCTGAAGTGAACTGAACAACCTGAAAGAGGTGGTCTCAGACCTCTGAAGTGAACTGAACCACCTGAAAGAGGTGGTCTCAGACCTCTGAAGTGATCAACCTGGAAGAGGTGGTCTCAGACCCCTTTAGTGATCAACCTGAAAGAGGTGGTCTCAGATCCCTGAAGTGAACTGAACAACCTGAACGAGGTGGTCTCGGATCTCTGAAGTGAACTGAACAACCTGAAAGAGTTGGTCTCGGATCTCTGAAGTGAACTGAACAACCTGAAAGAGGTGGTCTCAGATCTCTGAAGTGAACTGAACAACCTGAAAGAGTTGGTCTCAGACCTCTGAAGTGATCAACCTGGAAGAGGTGGTCTCAGACCCCTGAAGTGATCAACCTGAAAGAGGTGGTCTCAGATCCCTGAAAAGAACTGAACAACCTGAACGAGGTGGTCTCGGATCTCTGAAGTGAACTGAACAACCTGAAAGAGGTGGTCCCAGTCCTCTGAAGTGATCAACCTGGAAGAGGTGGTCTCAGACGTGGTCTCAGACACCTGAAGTGAACTGAACAACCTGAAAGAGGTGGTCTCAGACGTTGTCTCAGACCACTGAAGTTTACTGGACAACCTGAACGAGGTGTTCTCGGACCTCTGAAGTTTACTGAACAACCTGAACGAGGTGGTCTCAGACCTCTGAAGTGATCAACCTGAAAGAGGTGGTCTCAGACCCCTGAAGTGAACTGAACCACCTGAAAGAGGTGGTCTCAGACCTCTGAAGTGATCAACCTTGAAGAGGTGGTCTCAGACACCTGAAGTGATCAACCTGAACGAGGTGGTGTCAGACCTCTGAAGTTTACAGAACAACCTGAACGAGGTGGTCTCAGACCTCTGAAATTAACTGAACCACCTGAAAGAGGTGGTCTCAAACCTCTGAAGTGAACTGAACCACCTGAAAGAGGTGGTCTCAGACCTCTGAAGTGAACTGAACCACATGAAAGAGGTGGTCTCAGACCTCTGAAGTGAACTGAACAACCTGAAAGAGGTGGTCTCAGACCTCTAAAGTGAACTGAACAACCTAAAAGAGGTGGTCTCGGACCTCTGAAGTGAACTGAACAACCTGAAAGAGGTGGCCTCTGACCTCTGAAGTGAAGTGAACAACCTAAAAGAGGTGGACTCAGACCTCTGAAGTGAACTGAACCACCTGAAAGAGGTGGTCTCAGACCTCTGAAGTGAACTGAACCACCTGAAAGAGGTGGTCTCATACCTCTGAAGTGATCAACCTGAAAGAGGTGGTCTCAGACCCCTGAAGTGAACTGAACAACCTAAAAGAGGTGGTCTCAGACCTCTGAAGTTAACTGAACCACCTGAAAGAGGTGGTCTCAGACCCCTGAAGTGAACTGAACCACCTGAAAGAGGTGGTCTCAAACCTCTGAAGTGAACTGAACCACCTGAAAGAGGTGGTCTCAGACCTCTGAAGTGATCAACCTGAAAGAGGTGGTCTCAGACCCCTGAAGTGAACTGAACAATCTGAAAGAGGTGGTCTCAGACCCCTGAAGTGAACTGAACCACCTGAAAGAGGTGGTCTCAAACATCTGAAGTGAACTGAACAACCTGAAAGAGGTGGTCTCAGACCTCTGAAGTGAACTGAACCACCTGAAAGAGGTGGTCTCAGACCTCTGAAGTGAACTGAACCACCTGAAAGAGGTGGTCTCAGACCTCTGAATTGAACTGAACCACCTGAAAGATGTGGTCTCAGACCTCTGAAGTGAACTGAACAACCTGAACGAGGTGGTCTCGGACCTCTGAACTTTACTGAACAACCTGAACGAGGTGGTGTCAGACCTCTGAAGTTTACTGAACAACCTGAACGAGGTGGTCTAAGACCTCTGAAATTAACTGAACCACCTGAAAGAAGTGGTCTCAGACTTCTGAAGTGAACTGAACCACCTGAAAGAGGTGGTCTCAACCCCCTGAAGTGAACTGAACAACCTGAAAGAGGTGGTCTCAGACCTCTGAAGTGAACTGAACAACCTGAAAGAGGTGGTCTCAGACATCTGAAGTGAACTGAACCACCTGAAAGAGGTGGTCTCAGACCTCTGAAGTGAACTGAACCACCTGAACGAGGTGGTCTCAGACCTCTGAAGTGAACTGAACCACATGAAAGAGGTGGTCTCAGACCTCTGAAGTGAACTGAACAACCTGAAAGAGGTGGTCTCAGACCTCTGAAGTGAAGTGAACAACCTAAAAGAGGTGGACTCAGACCTCTGAAGTGAACTGAACCACCTGAAAGAGGTGGTCTCTGACCTCTGAAGTGAACTGAACCACCTGAACGAGGTGGTCTCAGACGTGGTCTCAGACCTCTGAAGTTTACTGAACAACCTGAACGAGGTGGTCTCGGACCTCTGAAGTTTACTGAACAACCTGAACGAGGTGGTCTCAGAGGTGGTCTCGGACCTCTGAAGTTTATTGAACAACCTGAACGAGGTGGTCTCAGACCTCTGAAGTTTACTGAAGTACCTGAACCAGGTGGTCTCAGACCTCTGAAGTGAACTGAACCAGCTGAAAGAGGTGTTCTCAGACCTCTGAAGTTAACTGAACCACCTGAAAGAGGTGGTCTCAGACCTCTCAAGTGAACTGAACAACCTGAAAGAGGTGGTCTCAGACCTCTGAAGTGAACTGAACCACCTGAAAGAGGTGGTCTCAGACCTCCGAAGTGAACTGAACATCCTGAAAGAGGTGGTCTCAGACCTCTGAAGTGAACTGAACCACCTGAAAGAGGTGGTCTCAGACCTTTGAAGTGAACTGAACCACCTGAAAGAGGTGGTCTCAGACCTCTGAAGTGAACTGTACAACCTGAAAGAGGTGGTCTCAGACCCCTGAAGTGAACTGAACAACCTGAAAGAGGTGGTCTCAGACCTCTGAAGTTAACTGAACAACCTGAAAGAGGTGGTCTCAGACCTCTGAAGTGAACTGAACAACCTGAAAGAGTTGGTCTCAGACCTCTGAAGTGAACTGAACCACATGAAAGAGGTGGTCTCAGACTCCTGAAGTGATCAACCTGGAAGAGGTGGTCTCAGACCCCTGAAGTGAACTGAACAACCTGAACGAGGTGTTCTCGGATCTCAGAAGTGAACTGAACAACCTGAACGAGGTGGTCTCAGAGGTGGTCTCAGACCTCCGAAGTGAACTGAACAACCTGAAAGAGGTGGTCTCAGACCTCTGAAGTGAACTGAACAACCTGAAAGAGGGGGTCTCAGACCTCTGAAGTGAACTGAACCACCTGAAAGAGGTGGTCTCAGACCTCTGAAGTGATCAACCTGAAAGAGCTGGTCTCAGACCCCTGAAGTGAACTGAACAACCTAAAAGAGGTGGTCTCAGACCTCTGAAGTTTACTGAACAATCTGAACGAGGTGGTCTCAGACCTCTGAAGTGATCAACCTGGAAGAGGGGTCTCAGAACCCTGAAGTGATCAACCTGAAAGAGGTGGTCTCAGACCCCTGAAGTGAACTGAACAACCTGAACGAGGTGGTCTCAGACCCCTGAAGTGATCAACCTGGAAGAGGTGGTCTCAGACCCCTGAAGTGAACTGAACAACCTGAACGAGGTGGTCTCGTATCTCAGAAGTGAACTGAAACACCTGAAAGAGGTGGTCTCAGACCTCTGAAGTGAACTGAACAACCTGAAAGAGGTGGTCTCAGACCTCTGAAGTTTACTGAACAACCTGAACGAGGTGGTCTCAGAGGTGGTCTCGGACCTCTGAAGTATACTGAACAACCTGAACGAGGTGGTCTCAGACCTCTGAAGTAATCAACCTGAAAGAGGTGGTTGCAGACCCCTGAAGTGAACTGAACAACCTGAAAGAGGTGGTCTCAGACCTCTGAAGTGAACTGTACAACCTGAAAGAGGTGGTCTCAGACCTCTGAAGTGATCAATCTGGAAGAGGTGGTCTCAGACCCCTGAAGTGATCAACCTGAAAGAGGTGGTCTCAGACCCCTGAAGTGAACTGAACAACCTGAAAGAGGTGGTCTCGGACCTCTGAAGTTTACTGAACAACCTGAACGAGGTGGTTTCAGAGGTGGTCTCGGACCTCTGAAGTTTAATGAACAACCTGAACGAGGTGGTCTCAGACCTCTGAAGTGATCAACCTGAAAGAGGTGTTCTCAGACCTCTGAAGTGAACTGAACAACCTGAACGAGGTGGTCTCGGACCTCTGAAGTGAACTGAACAACCTGAACGAGGTGGTCTCAGACCTCTGAAGTGATAAACCTGGAAGAGGTGGTCTCAGAACCCTGAAGTGATCAACCTGAAAGAGGTGGTCTCAGACCCCTGAAGTGAACTGAACAACCTGAACGAGGTGGTCTCGGACCTCTGAAATGAACTGAACAACCTGAAAGAGTTAGTCTCAGACCTCTGAAGTGAACTGAACCACATGAAAGAGGTGGTCTCAGACCCCTGAAGTGATCAACCTGGAAGAGTTGTTCTCAGACCCCTGAAGTGAACTGAACAACCTGAACGAGGTGGTCTCGGATCTCAGAATTGAACTGAACAACCTGAAAGAGGTGGTCTCAGACCTCTGAAGTGAACTGAACAACCTGAAAGAGGTGGTCTCAGACGTGGTCTCAGACGTGGTCTCAGACCTCTGAAGTTTACTGAACAACCTGAACGAGGTGGTCTCGGACCTCTGAAGTTTACTGAACAACCTGAACGAGGTGGTCTCAGAGGTGGTCTCGGACCTCTGAAGTTTATTGAACAACCTGAACGAGGTGGTCTCAGACCTCTGAAGTTTACTGAAGTACCTGAACCAGGTGGTCTCAGACCTCTGAAGTGAACTGAACCACCTGAAAGAGGTGTTCTCAGACCTCTGAAGTTAACTGAACCACCTGAAAGAGGTGGTCTCAGACCTCCGAAGTGAACTGAACAACCTGAAAGAGGTGGTCTCAGACCTCTGAAGTGAACTGAACCACCTGAAAGAGGTGGTCTCAGACCTTTGAAGTGAACTGAACAACCTGAAAGAGGTGGTCTCAGACCTCTGAAGTGAACTGAACCACCTGAAAGAGGTGGTCTCAGACCTCCGAAGTGAACTGAACAACCTGAAAGAGGTGGTCTCAGACCTCTGAAGTGAACTGAACCACCTGAAAGAGGTGGTCTCAGACCTCTGAAGTGAACTGTACAACCTGAAAGAGGTGGTCTCAGACCCCTGAAGTGAACTGAACAACCTGAAAGAGGTGGTCTCAGACCTCTGAAGTTAACTGAACAACCTGAAAGAGGTGGTCTCAGACCTCTGAAGTGAACTGAACAACCTGAAAGAGTTGGTCTCAGACCTCTGAAGTGAACTGAACCACATGAAAGAGGTGGTCTCAGACTCCTGAAGTGATCAACCTGGAAGAGGTGGTCTCAGACCCCTGAAGTGAACTGAACAACCTGAACGAGGTGTTCTCGGATCTTAGAAGTGAACTGAACAACCTGAAAGGGTGGTCTCAGACCTCTGAAGTGAACTGAACAACCTGAAAGAGGTGGTCTCAGATGTGGTCTCAGACCTCTGAAGTTTACTGAACAACTTGAACGAGGTGGTCTCGGACCTCTGAAAGTTTACTGAACAACCTGAACGAGGTGGTCTCAGAGGTGGTCTCGGACCTCTGAAGTTTATTGAACAACCTGAACGAGGTGGTCTCAGACCTCTGAAGTTTACTGAAGTACCTGAACCAGGTGGTCTCAGACCTCTGAAGTGAACTGAACCACCTGAAAGAGGTGGTCTCAGACCT
>CM053258.1:211756-234198 GCA_028583405.1 Pogonophryne albipinna
ACCTCTGAAGTGAACTGAACAACCTGAAAGAGGTGGTCTCAGACGTGGTCTCAGACGTGGTCTCAGACCTCTGAAGTTTACTGAACAACCTGAACGAGGTGGTCTCGGACCTCTGAAGTTTACTGAACAACCTGAACGAGGTGGTCTCAGAGGTGGTCTCGGACCTCTGAAGTTTATTGAACAACCTGAACGAGGTGGTCTCAGACCTCTGAAGTTTACTGAAGTACCTGAACCAGGTGGTCTCAGACCTCTGAAGTGAACTGAACCACCTGAAAGAGGTGTTCTCAGACCTCTGAAGTTAACTGAACCACCTGAAAGAGGTGGTCTCAGACCTCCGAAGTGAACTGAACAACCTGAAAGAGGTGGTCTCAGACCTCTGAAGTGAACTGAACCACCTGAAAGAGGTGGTCTCAGACCTTTGAAGTGAACTGAACAACCTGAAAGAGGTGGTCTCAGACCTCTGAAGTGAACTGAACCACCTGAAAGAGGTGGTCTCAGACCTCCGAAGTGAACTGAACAACCTGAAAGAGGTGGTCTCAGACCTCTGAAGTGAACTGAACCACCTGAAAGAGGTGGTCTCAGACCTCTGAAGTGAACTGTACAACCTGAAAGAGGTGGTCTCAGACCCCTGAAGTGAACTGAACAACCTGAAAGAGGTGGTCTCAGACCTCTGAAGTTAACTGAACAACCTGAAAGAGGTGGTCTCAGACCTCTGAAGTGAACTGAACAACCTGAAAGAGTTGGTCTCAGACCTCTGAAGTGAACTGAACCACATGAAAGAGGTGGTCTCAGACTCCTGAAGTGATCAACCTGGAAGAGGTGGTCTCAGACCCCTGAAGTGAACTGAACAACCTGAACGAGGTGTTCTCGGATCTTAGAAGTGAACTGAACAACCTGAAAGAGGTGGTCTCAGACCTCTGAAGTGAACTGAACAACCTGAAAGAGGTGGTCTCAGATGTGGTCTCAGACCTCTGAAGTTTACTGAACAACTTGAACGAGGTGGTCTCGGACCTCTGAAGTTTACTGAACAACCTGAACGAGGTGGTCTCAGAGGTGGTCTCGGACCTCTGAAGTTTACTGAACAACCTGAACGAGGTGGTCTCAGAGGTGGTCTCAGACCTCCGAAGTGAACTGAACAACCTGAAAGAGGTGGTCTCAGACCTCTGAAGTGAACTGAACCACCTGAAAGAGGTGGTCTCAGACCTCTGAAGTGAACTGAACAACCTGAAAGAGGTGGTCTCAGACCCCTGAAGTGAACTGAACAACCTGAAAGAGGTGGTCTCAGACCTCTGAAGTGAACTGAACAACTTGAAAGAGGTGGTCTCAGACCTCTGAAGTGAACTGAACACCCTGAAAGAGGTGGACTCAGACCTCTGAAGTGAACTGAACCACCTGAAAGAGGTGGTCTCAGACCTCTGAAGTGAACTGAACCACCTGAAAGAGGTGGTCTCAGACCTCTGAAGTGATCAACCTGAAAGAGCTGGTCTCAGACCCCTGAAGTGAACTGAACAACCTAAAAGAGGTGGCCTCAGACCTCTGAAGTTTACTGAACAATCTGAACGAGGTGGTCTCAGACCTCTGAAGTGATCAACCTGGAAGAGGGGTCTCAGAACCCTGAAGTGATCAACCTGAAAGAGGTGGTCTCAGACCCCTGAAGTGAACTGAACAACCTGAACGAGGTGGTCTCAGACCTCTGAAGTGAACTGAACCACATGAAAGAGGTGGGCTCAGACCCCTGAAGTGATCAACCTGGAAGAGGTGGTCTCAGACCCCTGAAGTGAACTGAACAACCTGAACGAGGTGGTCTCGTATCTCAGAAGTGAACTGAACAACCTGAAAGAGGTGGTCTCAGACCTCTGAAGTGAACTGAACAACCTGAAAGAGGTGGTCTCAGACGTGGTCTCAGACTTCTGAAGTTTACTGAACAACCTGAACGAGGTGGTCTCGGACCTCTGAAGTTTACTGAACAACCTGAACGAGGTGGTCTCAGAGGTGGTCTCAGACCCCTGAAGTGAACTGAACAACCTGAAAGAGGTGGTCTCAGACCCCTGAAGTGAACTGAACAACCTGAAAGAGGTGGTCTCAGACGTGGTCTCAGACCTCTGAAGTTTACTGAACAACTTGAACCAGGTGGTCTCAGACCTCTGAAGTGAACTGAACCACCTGAAAGAGGTGGTCTCAGAGCCCTGAAGTTAACTGAACAACCTGAACGAGGTGGACTCAGACCCCTTAAGTGAACTGAACAACCTGAACGAGGTGGTCTCGGACCTCTGAATTGAACTGAACAACCTGAAAGAGGTGGTCTCAAACCTCTGAAGTGAACTGAACAACCTGAAAGAGGTGGTCTCAGACGTGGTCTCAGACCCCTGATGTGAACTGAACAACCTGAAAGAGGTGGTCTCGGCACTCTGAAGTTTACTGAACAACCTGGACAAGGTGGTCTCAGAGGTGGTCTCGGACCTCTGAAGTTTACTGAACAACCTGAACGAGGTGGTCTCAGACCTCTGAAGTGATCAACCTGAAAGAGGTGGTCGCAGACCCCTGAAGTGAACTGAACAACCTGAAAGAGGTGGTCTCAGACCTCTGAAGTGAACTGAACCACCTGAAAGAGGTGGTCTCAGACCTCTGAAGTGATCAACCTGGAAGAGGTGGTCTCAGACCCCTGAAGTGATCAACCTGAAAGAGGTGGTCTCAGACCCCTGAAGTGAACTGAACAACCTGAACGAGGTGGTCTCGGACCTCTGAAGTGAACTGAACCACCTGAACGAGGTGGTCTCGGACCTCTGAAGTGAACTGAACAACCTGAAAGAGGTGGTCTCAGACCTCTGAAGTTTACTGAACAACCTGAACGTGGTGGTCTCAGACGTCTGAAGTGAACTGAACCACCTGAAAGAGGTGGTCTCAGACCCCTGAAGTGAACTGAACAACCTGAAAGAGGTGGTCTCAGACCTCTGAAGTGAACTGAACAACTTGAAAGAGGTGGTCTCAGACCTCTGAAGTGAACTGAACACCCTGAAAGAGGTGGACTCAGACCTCTGAAGTGAACTGAACCACCTGAAAGAGGTGGTCTCAGACCTCTGAAGTGAACTGAACCACCTGAAAGAGGTGGTCTCAGACCTCTGAAGTGATCAACCTGAAAGAGCTGGTCTCAGACCCCTGAAGTGAACTGAACAACCTAAAAGAGGTGGTCTCAGACCTCTGAAGTTTACTGAACAATCTGAACGAGGTGGTCTCAGACCTCTGAAGTGATCAACCTGGAAGAGGGGTCTCAGAACCCTGAAGTGATCAACCTGAAAGAGGTGGTCTCAGACCCCTGAAGTGAACTGAACAACCTGAACGAGGTGGTCTCAGACCTCTGAAGTGAACTGAACCACATGAAAGAGGTGGGCTCAGACCCCTGAAGTGATCAACCTGGAAGAGGTGGTCTCAGACCCCTGAAGTGAACAGAACAACCTGAACGAGGTGGTCTCGTATCTCAGAAGTGAACTGAACAACCTGAAAGAGGTGGTCTCAGACCTCTGAAGTGAACTGAACAACCTGAAAGAGGTGGTCTCAGACGTGGTCTCAGACTTCTGAAGTTTACTGAACAACCTGAACGAGGTGGTCTCGGACCTCTGAATTTTACTGAACAACCTGAACGAGGTGGTCTCAGAGGTGGTCTCAGACCCCTGAAGTGAACTGAACAACCTGAAAGAGGTGGTCTCAGACCCCTGAAGTGAACTGAACAACCTGAAAGAGGTGGTCTCAGACGTGGTCTCAGACCTCTGAAGTTTACTGAACAACTTGAACCAGGTGGTCTCAGACCTCTGAAGTGAACTGAACCACCTGAAAGAGGTGGTCTCAGAGCCCTGAAGTTAACTGAACAACCTGAAAGAGGTGGTCTCAGACGTGGTCTCAGACCTCTGAAGTTTACTGAACAACTTGAACCAGGTGGTCTCAGACCTCTGAAGTGAACTGAACCACCTGAAAGAGGTGGTCTCAGAGCCCTGAAGTTAACTGAACAACCTGAACGAGGTGGACTCAGACCCCTTAAGTGAACTGAACAACCTGAACGAGGTGGTCTCGGACCTCTGAATTGAACTGAACAACCTGAAAGAGGTGGTCTCAGACCTCTGAAGTGAACTGAACAACCTGAAAGAGGTGGTCTCAGACGTGGTCTCAGACCCCTGATGTGAACTGAACAACCTGAAAGAGGTGGTCTCAGACGTGGTCTCAGACCTCTGAAGTTTACTGAACAACCTGAAAGAGGTGGTCTCGGCACTCTGAAGTTTACTGAACAACCTGGACGAGGTGGTCTCAGAGGTGGTCTCGGACCTCTGAAGTTTACTGAACAACCTGAACGAGGTGGTCTCAGACCTCTGAAGTGATCAACCTGAAAGAGGTGGTCGCAGACCCCTGAAGTGAACTGAACAACCTGAAAGAGGTGGTCTCAGACCTCTGAAGTGAACTGAACCACCTGAAAGAGGTGGTCTCAGACCTCTGAAGTGATCAACCTGGAAGAGGTGGTCTCAGACCCCTGAAGTGATCAACCTGAAAGAGGTGGTCTCAGACCCCTGAAGTGAACTGAACAACCTGAACGAGGTGGTCTCGGACCTCTGAAGTGAACTGAACCACCTGAACGAGGTGGTCTCGGACCTCTGAAGTTAACTGAACAACCTGAAAGAGGTGGTCTCAGACCTCTGAAGTTTACTGAACAACCTGAACGAGGTGGTCTCGGACCTCTGAAGTTTACTGAACAACCTGAACGAGGTGGTCTCAGAGGTGGTCTCGGACCTCTGAAGTTTACTGAACAACCTGAACGAGGTGGTCTCGGACCTCTGAAGTTTACTGAACAACCTGAACGAGGTGGTCTCAGAGGTGGTCTCGGACCTCTGAAGTTTACTGAACAACCTGAACGAGGTGGTCTCGGACCTCTGAAGTTTACTGAACAACCTGAACGAGGTGGTCTCAGAGGTGGTCTCGGACCTCTGAAGTTTACTGAACAACCTGAACGAGGTGGTCTCAGAGGTGGTCTCAGACCTCTGAAGTTTACTGAACAACCTGAACCAGGTGGTCTCAGACCTCTGAAGTGAACTGAACCACCTGAAAGAGGTGTTCTCAGACCTCTGAAGTTAACTGAACCACCTGAATAGGTGGTCTCAGACCTCTGAAGTGAACTGGACAACCTGAAAGAGGTGGTCTCAGACTTCTGAAGTGAACTGAAACACCTGAAAGAGGTGGTCTCAGACCTCCGAAGTGAACTGAACAACCTGAAAGAGGTGGTCTCAGACCTCTGAAGTGAACTGAACCACCTGAAAGAGGTGGTCTCAGACCTCTGAAGTGAACTGAACAACCTGAAAGAGGTGGTCCCAGACCTCTGACGTGAACTGAACAACCTGAAAGAGGTGGTCTCAGACGTTGTCTCAGACCCCTGAAGTGACCTGAACAACCTGAAAGAGGTGGTCTCAGACGTGGTCTCAGCCCTCTGAAGTGAACTGAACAACCTGAAAGAGGTGGTCTCAGCCCTCTGAAGTGAACTGAACAACCTGAAAGAGTTGGTCTCAGACCTCTGAAGTGAACTGAACAACCTGAAAGAGGTGGTCTCAGACCTCTGAAGTGAACTGAACAACCTGAAAGAGGTGGTCTCAGACGTGGTCTCAGACCCCTGAAGTGAACTGAACAACCTGAAAGAGGTGGTCTCAGACGTGGTCTCAGACCTCTGAAGTTTACTGAACAACCTGAACGAGCTGGTCTCAGACCTCTGAAGTGAACTGAACTACCTGAAAGAGGTGGTCTCAGACCTCTGAAGTGATCAACCTGAAAGAGGTGGTCTCAGACCCCTGAAGTGAACTGAACATCCTGAAAGAGGTGGTCTCAGACCTCTGAAGTGAACTGAACAACCTGAACGAGGTGGTCTCAGACCTCTGAACTGAACTGAACAACCTGAAAGAGGTGGTCTCAGACCTCTGAAGTGAACTGAACAACCTGAATGAGGTGGTCTCAGACCTCTGAAGTGAACTGAACAACCTGAACGAGGTGGTCTCAGACCTCTGAACTGAACTGAACAACCTGAAAGAGGTGCTCTCAGACCTCTGAAGTGAACTGAACAACCTGAATGAGGTGGTCTCAGACCTCTGAAGTGAACTGAACTACCTGAAAGAGGTGGTCTCAGACCTCTGAAGTGAACTGAACAACCTGAACGAGGTAGTCTCGGACCTCTGGAGTGAACTGAACAACCTGAACGAGGTGGTCTCAGACATCTGAAGTGAACTGAACAACCTGAACGAGGTGGTCTCAGACCTCTGAACTGAACTGAACAACCTGAAAGAGGTGGTCTCAGACCACTGAAGTGAACTGAACAACCTGAAAGAGGTGCTCTCAGACCTCTGAAGTGAACTGAACAACCTGAAAGAGGTGGTCTCAGACCTTTGAAGTTTACTGAACAACCTGAACGAGGTGGTCTCAGACCTCTGAACTGAACTGACCTACCTGAAAGAGGTGGTCTCAGACCTCTGAAGTGAACTGAACAACCTGAACGAGGTAGTCCCGGACCTCTGGAGTGAACTGAACAACCTGAACGAGGTGGTCTCAGACATCTGAAGTGAACTGAACAACCTGAACGAGGTGGTCTCAGACCTCTGAACTGAACTGAACAACCTGAAAGAGGTGCTCTCAGACCTCTGAAGTGAACTGAACAACCTGAAAGAGGTGGTCTCAGACCTCTGAAGTTTACTGAACAATCTGAACGAGGTGGTCTCAGACCTTTGAAGTGAACTGAACAACCTGAACGAGGTGGTTTCAGACCATCGGGAGCATTTCAAAACCACCGCGGGGGGTTGCGGGGGTGCTAGTGGATCGTCGGAGCTGTTAGATTAACATTAACATGCTTATCGTAGTTGTAAGTGCACTGCCTTGCGGCCTGAAGGACCATCCTTGATGGAGCATATGTGTGGGCTGGACCTGTATTTTACAGGAAAGGAGTGAGCAGAGGGTGGAGTTGTCGATTCTTGTTCAGTTTTCTGTGACCATCTTCCTCACCCTCTCAGACTTTCAGTTGCGCACGCTACTAAAGAGACGCGCTATCATGAAAACCAAACAATGGTGTAGCTGTATTAAAGCCCGAGTGGAAACAGTTTAGGGTAAATCTGATTTTGTCAGAAATCGGGAGAAATGCGGGAGAAATATGACCCCGGGAGGAAACCGGGAGAGGGCAGTGAAATCGGGAGTCTCCCGCGAAAATCGGGAGGGTTGGCAAGTATGCTAGAGGCTCTCCATGAGAACCTGAGGTTATGTTGTTAAAGGGTCCATGGGGGAACTTAGGGGTCTTGGGATGTTTCTATGGAGCCTGCACGGCCGGTCCACACGGTGGCGTGCGTTGAAACTTCAACGCTTCTGCCCATTCACTTTGAATGGGGTGACGTCACGCTTTGCCGAACAGCATTGTGGGAGCGTCGTTTCGCTTTGCTCGCGTCGCTCGCTTCAAAAGTTGAGCAATGTTCTACTTTTGAAGCTTCGACGGAAGCGTCAGCCAATCAAATAATATGCCAGTACAAGCTCTAGCCAATCAAACCGCGTGCTTGTTTGTCCGGGGCGGGAGATTCATGTGATTGGTTGTTGGTCGAGATCAGACACACTCACCGGCAAGCTTCAACGCACGCCGCTGTGTGGACGCTGCGTTAGGAGGGTACCCTGATAAAGGCTGAACCTCCGTAGTCTGGAGTTCTAGAGAAGGGTTTAGGGGGTCACAAGGTTCAAGAGTTTCCTTATGTCTCTTACCTGGTTCTCTCACCTGTCTGTCTCTCACCTGTTTGTCTCTCACCTGTCTGTCTCTCACCTATCTCAGGTGACGTTCCCGGTGCGGATCTTTAAGCTGATGGGGGTGGAGACGGTCCTGGTGACCAACGCCTCGGGGGCGATCTGTCCCGACTATAAAGTGGGAGACATCATGATCATCAAAGACCACATCAACCTGCCGGGGTTCGCTGGGCAGCACCCGCTGTTTGGACCCAACGATGAGAGGTGAGACAGCTGTCTGTCTGTCTGCCTGTTTGCCTGTCTGCCTGTCTGCCTGTCTGCCTGTCTGTCTGTCTGTCCGTCTGTTCGTCTGTCTGCCTGTCTGTCTCTCACCTGTCTGTCCTCAGGTTTGAGAACCGGTTCCCCTGTATGTCTGATGCCTACAGTAAGGACCTGTCTGTCTCTCACCTGTCTGTCTCTCACCTGTCTGTCCTCAGGTTTGGGACCCGGTTCCCCTGTATGTCTGATGCCTACAGTAAGGACCTGTCTGTCTTCATTTTCAAACCTTTATTTACCCAGGTGTATCCCATTGAGATCATTGATCTCTTTTTCAAGGGAGACCTGCTCAAGTAGGTTCCACATTAATCATAAAAACATAAAACAACAGAACAACAAAAAGGACATCATACAGCATCATCACAGGGATTACAATTTACATAACTATCCACATGAACAGGTACCAACAGCTTCCGATTGAGTAGCATCCAACCAAGCTTTAAAAACATTTAGTGGCACCAGATTGCTCAGTTTCCATTTAATTTGCAGACTGTTCCAAGACAGAGGAGCTGCGGATCTAAAAGCTGTCTTCCCTAAGACAGTCCTAGCAGTTGGCACATTTAATAAAACCACAGCATTCGATCTCAGGCAGGAGCCAATTACAATTCTCCGTGAGATCAGGGAGCAGATATAAGATGGAAGGTTCCCTAACATGGCTTTGTATATAAAAATGTACCAGTGACTGAGCCTCCGTACAGTTAGTGAAAGCAAACCAGCACTTGCATACAGGGTACAGTGATGGGTTAATGCTTTACAGTTTGTCACAAATCTCAGTGCGCTGTGATACGCAGCATCTAACTTGATCAGGTAATGGGCATGTGCATTCATATAAACATGGGTGTCGCAGCCATTATATGAGGGTGGGACAAGTCCCCCCCACCTTTTAAAATGATTAATTTAGACCCCCCCACTTTTACTATGCGGAAAATCCGTGAATCGGTCTATCCACTCGCCGCTCTTTGTAGAGCTGAGAGGCTAATAACTACAGCTCAGTGAGATGAAGGACTCTCTGAGAGGTGGAGGGAGAGTCCTCTCCTGTCAGACTGAGAGGCTGATAACTACAGCTCAGTGAGGTAAATGACTCTCTGAGAGGTGGAGGGAGAGTCCTCTCCTGTCAGACTGAGAGGCTGATAACTACAGCTTAGTGAGGTAAAGGACTCTCTGAGAGGTGGAGGGAGAGTCCTCTCCTGTCAGACAGAAAGGCTGATAACTACAGCTCAGTGAGGTGAAGGACTCTCTGAGAGGTGGAGAGAGTCCTTTCCTGTCAGACTGAGAGGTTGATAACTACAGCTCAGTGAGGTGAAGGGCTCTCTGAGAGGTGGAGGGAGAGTCCTCTCCTGTCAGACTGAGAGGCTGATAACTACAGCTCAGTGAGATGAATGACTCTCTGAGAGGTGGAGGGAGAGTCCTCTCCTGTCAGACTGAGAGGCTGATAACTACAGCTCAGTGAGGTGAAGGACTCTCTGAGAGGTGGAGGGAGAGTCCTCTCCTGTCAGACTGAGAGGCTGATAACTACAGCTCAGTGAGGTGAAGGACTCTCTGAGAGGTGGAGGGAGAGTCCTCTTCTGTCAGACCGAGAGGCTGATAACTACAGCTCAGTGAGGTGAAGGACTCTCTGAGAGGTGGAGGGAGAGTCCTCTCCTGTCAGACTGAGAGGCTGATAACTACAGCTCAGTGAGGTGAAGGACTCTCTGAGAGGTGGAGAAGAGTCCTCTCCTGTCAGACTGAGAGGCTGATAACTACAGCTCAGTGAGGTGAAGGACTCTCTCAGAGGTGGAGGGGGAGTCCTCTCCTGTCAGACTGAGAGGCTGATAACTACAGCTCAGTGAGGTGAAGGACTCTCTCAGAGGTGGAGGGGGAGTCCTCTCCTGTCAGATTGAGAGGCTGATAACTACAGCTCAGTGAGGTGAAGGACTCTCTGAGAGGTGGAGGGAGAGTCCTCTCCTGTCAGACTGAAAGGCTGATAACTACAGCTCAGTGAGGTGAAGGACTCTCTGAGAGTTGGAGGGAGAGTCCTCTTCTGTCAGACTGAGAGGCTGATAACTATAGCTCAGTGAGATTAATGACTCTCTGAGAGGTGGAGGGAGAGTCCTCTCCTGTCAGACCGAAAAGCTGATAACTACAGCTCAGTGAGGTGAAGGACTCTCTGAGAGGTGGAGAGAGTCCTCTCCTGTCAGACTGAGAGGCTGATAACTACAGCTTAGTGAGATGAAGGACTCTCTGAGAGGTGGAGGGAGAGTCCTCTCCTGTCAGACTGAGAGGCTGATAACTACAGCTCAGTGAGATGAAGGACTCTCTGAGAGGTGGAGGGAGAGTCCTCTCCTGTCAGACTGAGAGGCTGATAACTACAGCTCAGTGAGGTGAAGGACTCTCTGAGAGGTGGAGGGAGAGTCCTCTTCTGTCAGACTGAGAGGCTGATAACTATAGCTCAGTGAGATTAATGACTCTCTGAGAGGTGGAGGGAGAGTCCTCTCCTGTCAGACTGAGAGGCTGATAACTACAGCTCAGTGAGATGAATGACTCTCTGAGAGGTGGAGGGAGAGTCCTCTCCTGTCAGACTGAGAGGCTGATAACTACAGCTCAGTGAGGTGAAGGACTCTCTGAGAGGTGGAGAGAGTCCTCTCCTGTCAGACTGAGAGGCTGATAACTACAGCTCAGTGAGGTGAAGGACTCTCTGAGAGGTGGAGAAGAGTCCTCTCCTGTCAGACTGAGAGGCTGATAACTACAGCTCAGTGAGGTGAAGGACTCTCTCAGAGGTGGAGGGGGAGTCCTCTCCTGTCAGACTGAGAGGCTGATAACTACAGCTCAGTGAGGTGAAGGACTCTCTCAGAGGTGGAGGGGGAGTCCTCTCCTGTCAGATTGAGAGGCTGATAACTACAGCTCAGTGAGGTGAAGGACTCTCTGAGAGGTGGAGGGAGAGTCCTCTCCTGTCAGACTGAAAGGCTGATAACTACAGCTCAGTGAGGTGAAGGACTCTCTGAGAGGTGGAGAAGAGTCCTCTCCTGTCAGACTGAGAGGCTGATAACTACAGCTCAGTGAGGTGAAGGACTCTCTGAGAGGTGGAGGGAGAGTCCTCTCCTGTCAGACTGAGAGGCTGATAACTACAGCTCAGTGAGGTGAAGGACTCTCTGAGAGGTGGAGGGAGAGTCCTCTCCTGTCAGACTGAAAGCCTGATAACTACAGCTCAGTGAGGTAAATGACTCTCTGAGAGGTGGAGGGAGAGTCCTCTCCTGTCAGACTGAGAGGCTGATAACTACAGCTTAGTGAGGTAAAGGACTCTCTGAGAGGTGGAGGGAGAGTCCTCTCCTGTCAGACTGAGAGGCTGATAACTACAGCTCAGTGAAGTGAAGGGCTCTCTGAGAGGTGGAGGTAGAGTCCTCTCCTGTCAGACTGAGAGGCTGATAACTACAGCTCAGTGAAGTGAAGGGCTCTCAGAGAGGTGGAGGGAGAGTCCTCTCCTGTCAGCCTGAGAGGCTGATAACTATAGCTCAGTGAGATAAATGACTCTCTGAGAGGTGGAGGGAGAGTCCTCTCCTGTCAGACCGAGAGGCTGATAACTACAGCTCAGTGAGGTGAAGGACTCTCTGAGAGGTGGAGAGAGTCCTCTCCTGTCAGACTGAGAGGCTGATAACTACAGCTCAGTGAGGTGAAGGACTCTCTGAGAGGTGGAGAAGAGTCCTCTCCTGTCAGACTGAGAGGCTGATAACTACAGCTCAGTGAGGTGAAGGACTCTCTGAGAGGTGGAGGGCGAGTCCTCTCCTGTCAGACTGAGAGGCTGATAACTACAGCTCAGTGAGGTGAAGGACTCTCTCAGAGGTGGAGGGGGAGTCCTCTCCTGTCAGACTGAGAGGCTGATAACTACAGCTCAGTGAGGTGAAGGACTCTCTGAGAGGTGGAGGGAGAGTCCTCTCCTGTCAGACTGAAAGGCTGATAACTACAGCTCAGTGAGGTGAAGGACTCTCTGAGAGGTGGAGAAGAGTCCTCTCCTGTCAGACTGAGAGGCTGATAACTAGAGCTCAGTGAGGTGAAGGACTCTCTGAGAGGTGGAGGGAGAGTCCTCTCCTCTCAGACCGAAAAGCTGATAACTACAGCTCAGTGAGGTGAAGGACTCTCTGAGAGGTGGAGAGAGTCCTCTCCTGTCAGACTGAGAGGCTGATAACTACAGCTCAGTGAGGTGAAGGACTCTCTGAGAGGTGGAGGGAGAGTCCTCTCCTGTCAGACTGATAACTATAGCTCAGTGAGATGAATGACTCTCTGAGAGGTGGAGGGAGAGTCCTCTCCTGTCAGACTGAGAGGCTGATAACTACAGCTCAGTGAGGTGAAGGACTCTCTGAGAGGTGGAGGGAGAGTCCTCTCCTGTCAGCCTGAGAGTTTGATAACTACAGCTCAGTGAGGTGAAGGACTCTCTGAGAGATGGAGGAGAGTCCTCTCCTGTCAGACAGAGAGGCTGATAACTACAGCTCAGTGAGGTGAAGGACTCTCTGAGAGGTGGAAGGAGAGTCCTCTCCTGACAGACTGAGAGGCTGATAACTACAGCTCAGTGAGGTAAAGGACTCTCTGAGAGGTGGATGGAGAGTCCTCTCCTGTCAGACTGAGAGGCTGATAACTACAGCTCGGTGAGGTGAAGGGCTCTCTGAGAGGTGGAGGGAGAGTCCTCTCCTGTCAGCCTGAGAGTTTGATAACTACAGCTCAGTGAGGTGAAGGACTCTCTGAGAGATGGAGGAGAGTCCTCTCCTGTCAGACTGAGAGGCTGATAACTACAGCTCAGAGAGGTGAAGGACTCTCTGAGAGGTGGAGAAGAGTCCTCTCCTGTCAGACTGAGAGGCTGATAACTACAGCTCTGTGAGGTGAAGGACTCTCTGAGAGGTGGAGGGAGAGTCCTCTCCTGTCAGACTGAGAGGCTGATAACTACATCTCAGTGAGGTAAAGGACTCTCTGAGAGGTGGGGGGAGAGCCCTCTCCTGTCAGACTGAGAGGCTGATAACTACAGCTCAGTGAGGTGAAGGACTCTCTGAGAGGTGGAGGGAGAGTCCTCTCCTGTCAGACTGAGAGGCTGATAACTACAGCTCAGTGAGGTGAAGGAATCTTTGAGAGGTGGAGGGAGAGTCCTCTCCTGTCAGACTGAAAGACTGATAACTACAGCTCAGTGAGGGAAAGGACTCTCTGAGAGGTGGAGGGAGAGTCCTCTCCTGTCAGACTGAGAGGCTGATAACTACAGCTTAGTGAGATGAAGGACTCTCTGAGAGGTGGAGGGAGAGTCCTCTCCTGTCCGACTGAGAGGCTGATAACTACAGCTCAGTGAGATGAAGGACTCTCTGAGAGGTGGAGGGAGAGTCCTCTCCTGTCAGACTGAGATGCTGATAACTACAGCTCAGTGAGGTAAAGGACTCTCTGAGAGGTGGGGGGAGAGCCCTCTCCTGTCAGACTGAGAGGCTGATAACTACAGCTCAGTGAGGTGAAGGACTCTCTGAGAGGTGGAGGGAGAGTCCTCTCCTGTCAGACTGAGAGGCTGATAACTACAGCTCAGTGAGGTGAAGGACTCTCTGAGAGGTGGAGGGAGAGTCCTCTCCTGTCAGACTGAAAGACTGATAACTACAGCTCAGTGAGGGAAAGGACTCTCTGAGAGGTGGAGGGAGAGTCCTCTCCTGTCGGACTGAGAGGCTGATAACTACAGCTTAGTGAGATGAAGGACTCTCTGAGAGGTGGAGGGAGAGTCCTCTCCTGTCCGACTGAGAGGCTGATAACTACAGCTCAGTGAGATGAAGGACTCTCTGAGAGGTGGAGGGAGAGTCCTCTCCTGTCAGACTGAGATGCTGATAACTACAGCTCAGTGAGGTAAAGGACTCTCTGAGAGGTGGAGGGAGAGTCCTCTCCTGTCAGACTGAGAGGCTGATAACTACAGCTCATTGAGGTGAAGGACTCTCTCAGAGGTGGAGGGAGAGTCCTCTCCTGTCAGACTGAGAGGCTGATAACTACAGCTCAGTGAGGTGAAGGACTCTCTGAGAGGTGGAGGAGAGTCCTCTCCTGTCAGACTGAGAGGCTGATAACTACAGCTCAGTGAGGTGAAGGACTCTCTGAGAGGTGGAGGGAGAGTCCTCTCCTGTCAGACTGAGAGGCTGATAACTATAGCTCAGTGAGATTAATGACTCTCTAAGAGGTGGAGGGAGAGTCCTCTCCTGTCAGACTGAGAGGCTGATAACTATAGCTCAGTGAGATTAATGACGCTCTGAGAGGTGGAGAGAGTCCTCTCCTGTCAGACTGAGAGGCTGATAACTACAGCTCAGTGAGGTGAAGGACTCTCTGAGAGGTGGAGGGAGTGTCCTATCGTGTCAGACTGAGAGGCTGATAACTACAGCTCAGTGAGATGAAGGACTCTCTGAGAGGTGGAGGGAGAGTCTTCTCCTGTCAGACTGAGAGGCTGATAACTACAGCTCAGTGAGATGAAGGACTCTCTGAGAGGTGGAGAGAGTCCTCTCCTGTCAGACTGAGAGGCTGATAACTACAGCTCAGTGAGGTGAAGGGCTCTCTGAGAGGTGGAGGGAGAGTCCTCTCCTGTCAGACTGAAAGACTGATAACTACAGCTCAGTGAGATGAAGGACTCTCTGAGAGGTGGAGGGAGAGTCTTCTCCTGTCAGACTGAGAGGCTGATAACTACAGCTCAGTGAGATGAAGGACTCTCTGAGAGGTGGAGGGAGAGTCCTCTCCTGTCAGACTGAGATGCTGATAACTACAGCTCAGTGAGGTAAAGGACTCTCTGAGAGGTGGAGGGAGAGTCCTCTCCTGTCAGACTGAGATGCTGATAACTACAGCTCAGTGAGGTAAAGGACTCTCTGAGAGGTGGAGGGAGAGTCCTCTCCTGTCAGACTGAGAGGCTGATAACTACAGCTCATTGAGGTGAAGGACTCTCTGAGAGGTGGAGGGAGAGTCCTCTCCTGTCAGACTGAGAGGCTGATAACTACAGCTCAGTGAGGTGAATGACTCTCTGAGAGGTGGAGGAGAGTCCTCTCCTGTCAGACTGAGAGGCTGATAACTACAGCTCAGTGAGGTGAAGGACTCTCTGAGAGGTGGAGGGAGAGTCCTCTCCTGTCAGACTGAGAGGCTGATAACTATAGCTCAGTGAGATTAATGACTCTCTGAGAGGTGGAGGGAGAGTTCTCTCCTGTCAGACTGAGAGGCTGATAACTATAGCTCAGTGAGATTAATGACTCTCTGAGAGGTGGAGAGAGTCCTCTCCTGTCAGACAGAGAGGCTGATAACTACAGCTCAGTGAGGTGAAGGACTCTCTGAGAGGTGGAGGGGATGTCCTCTCCGTGTCAGACTGAGAGGCTGATAACTACAGCTCAGTGAGATGAAGGACTCTCTGAGAGGTGGAGGGAGAGTCCTTCTCCTGTCAGACTGAGAGGCTGATAACTACAGCTCAGTGAGTGAAGGACTCTCTGAGAGGTGGAGGAGAGTCCTCTCCTGTCAGACTGAGAGGCTGATAACTACAGCTCAGTGAGGTGAAGGACTCTCTGAGAGGTGGAGGGAGAGTCCTCTCCTGTCAGACTGAGAGGCTGATAACTACAGCTCAGTGAGATGAAGGACTCTCTGAGAGGTGGAGGGAGAGTCCTCTCCTGTCAGACTGAGAGGCTGATAACTACAGCTCAGTGAGATGAAGGACTCTCTGAGAGGTGGAGGGAGAGTCCTCTCCTGTCAGACTGAGAGGCTGATAACTACAGCTCAGTGAGGTGAAGGAATCTCTGAGAGGTGGAGGGAGAGTCCCTCTCCTGTCAGACCTGAAGAGCTGATAACTACAGCTCAGTGAGGTGAAGGACTCTCTGAGAGGTGGAGGGAGAGTCCTCTCCTGTCAGACTGAGAGGCTGATAACTACAGCTCAGTGAGGATGAAGGACTCTCTGAGAGGTGGAGGGAGAGTCCTCTCCTGTCAGACTGAGAGGCTGATAACTACAGCTCAGTGAGATGAAGGACTCTCTGAGAGGTGGAGGGAGAGTCCTCTCCTGTCAGACTGAGAGGCTGATAACTACAGCTCAGTGAGGATTAAAGGACTCTCTGAGAGGTGGAGGGAGAGTCCTCTCTGTCAGACTGAGAGGCTGATAACTACAGCTCAGTGAGAGTGAAGGACTCTCTGAGAGGTGGAGAAGAGTCCTCTCCTGTCAGACTGAGAGGCTGATAACTACAGCCTCAGTGAGGTGAAGGACTCTCTGAGAGGTGGAGGGAGAGTTCCTCTCCTGTCAGACTGAGAGGCTGATAACTACAGCTCAGTGAGGTATAAGGACTCTCTGAGAGGTGGGGGGGAGAGCCCTCTCCTGTCAGACTGAGAGGCTGATAACTACAGCTCAGTGAGGTGAAGGACTCTCTGAGAGGTGGAGGGAGAGTCCTCTCCTGTCAGACTGAGAGGCTGATAACTACAGCTCAGTGAGGTGAAGGACTCTCTGAGAGGTGGAGGGAGAGTCCTCTCCTGTCAGACTGAAAGACTGATAACTACAGCTCAGTGAGGTGAAGGACTCTCTGAGAGGTGGAGGGAGAGTCCTCTCCTGTCAGACTGAGAGGCTGATAACTACAGCTTCAGTGAGATGAAGGACTCTCTGAGAGGTGGAGGGAGAGTCCTCTCCTGTCCGACTGAGAGGCTGATAACTACAGCTCAGTGAGATGAAGGACTCTCTGAGAGGTGGAGGGAGAGTCCTCTCCTGTCAGACTGAGATGCTGATAACTACAGCTCAGTGAGTAAAGGACTCTCTGAGAGGTGGAGGGAGAGTCCTCTCCTGTCAGACTGAGAGGCTGATAAACTACAGCTCATTGAGGTGAAGGACTCTCTCAGAGGTGGAGGGAGAGTCCTCTCCTGTCAGGACTGAGAGGCTGATAACTACAGCTCAGTGAGGTGAAGGACTCTCTGAGAGGTGGAGGAGAGTCCTCTCCTGTCAGACTGAGAGGCTGATAACTACAGCTCAGTGAGGTGAAGGACTCTGAGAGGTGGAGGGAGAGTCCTCTCCTGTCAGACTGAGAGGCTGATAACTATAGCTCAGTGAGATTAATGACTCTCTGAGAGGTGGAGGGAGTGTCCTATCGTGTCAGACTGAGAGGCTGATAACTACAGCTCAGTGAGATGAAGGACTCTCTGAGAGGTGGAGAGAGTCTTCTCCTGTCAGACTGAGAGGCTGATAACTACAGCTCAGTGAGATGAAGGACTCTCTGAGAGGTGGAGAGAGTCCTCTCCTGTCAGACTGAGAGGCTGATAACTACAGCTCAGTGAGGTGAAGGGCTCTCTGAGAGGTGGAGGGAGAGTCCTCTCCTGTCAGACTGAAAGACTGATAACTACAGCTCAGTGAGGTGAAGGACTCTCTGAGAGGTGGAGGGAGTGTCCTATCGTGTCAGACTGAGAGGCTGATAACTACAGCTCAGTGAGATGAAGGACTCTCTGAGAGGTGGAGGGAGAGTCTTCTCCTGTCAGACTGAGAGGCTGATAACTACAGCTCAGTGAGGTGAAGGACTCTCTGAGAGGTGGAGGAGAGTCCTCTCCTGTCAGACTGAGATGCTGATAACTACAGCTCAGTGAGGTGAAGGGACTCTCTGAGAGGTGGAGGGGAGAGTCCTCTCCTGTCAGACTGAGAGGCTGATAACTACAGCTCAGTGAGGATGAAGGACTCTCTGAGAGGTGGAGGAGAGTCCTCTCCTGTCAGACTGAGAGGGCTGATAACTACAGCTTAGTGAGATGAAGGACTCTCTGAGACGGTGGAGGGAGAGTCCTCTCCTGTCAGACTGAGAGGCTGATAACTACAGCTCAGTGAGGTGAAGGACTCTCTGAGAGGTGGAGGGAGAGTCCTCTCCTGTCAGACTGAGAGCTGATAAACTACAGCTCAGTGAGGTGAAGGACTCTCTGAGAGGTGGAGGGAGAGTCCTCTCCTGTCAGACTGAAGAGGCTGATAACTACAGCTCAGTGAGGTGAAAGGACTCTCTGAGAGGTGGAGGGAGAGTCCTCTCCTGTCAGACTGAGAGGCTGATAACTACAGCTCAGTGAGGTAAGGACTCTCTGAGAGGTGGAGGGAGAGTCCTCTCCTGTCAGACTGAGAGGCTGATAACTACAGCTCAGTGAGGTGAAGGACTCTCTGAGAGGTGGAGGGAGAGTCCTCTCCTGTCAGACTGAGAGGCTGATAACTACAGCTCAGTGAGATTGAAGGACTCTCTGAGAGGTGGAGGAGAGTCCTCTCCTGTCAGACTGAGAGGCTGATAACTACAGCTCAGTGAGATTAATGACTCTCTGAGAGGTGGAGAGAGTCCTCTCCTGTCAGACTGAGAGGCTGATAACTACAGCTCAGTGAGGTGAAGGACTCTCTGAGAGGTGGAGGGAGTGTCCTATCGTGTCAGACTGAGAGGCTGATAACTACAGCTCAGTGAGATGAAGGACTCTCTGAGAGGTGGAGGGAGAGTCTTCTCCTGTCAGACTGAGAGGCTGATAACTACAGCTCAGTGAGATGAAGGACTCTCTGAGAGGTGGAGAGAGTCCTCTCCTGTCAGACTGAGAGGCTGATAACTACAGCTCAGTGAGGTGAAGGGCTCTCTGAGAGGTGGAGGGAGAGTCTCTCCTGTCAGACTGAGAGGCTGATAACTACAGCTCAGTGAGGTGAAGGACTCTCTGAGAGGTGGAGGAGAGTCCTCTCCTGTCAGACTGAGAGGCTGATAACTACAGCTCAGTGAGATGAAGGACTCTCTGAGAGGTGGAGGGAGAGTCCTCTCCTGTCAGACTGAGAGGCTGATAACTACAGCTCAGTGAGATGAAGTACTCTCTGAGAGGTGGAGGAGAGTCCCTCTCCTGTCAGACTGAGAGGCTGATAACTACAGCTCAGTGAGGTGAATGACTCTCTGAGAGGTGGAGGGAGAGTCCTCTCCTGTCAGACTGAGAGGCTGATAACTACCAGCTCAGTGAGGTGAAGGACTCTCTGAGAGGTGGAGGAGAGTCCCTCTCCTGTCAGACTGAGAGGCTGATAACTACAGCTCAGTGAGGTGAAGGACTCTCTGAGAGGTGGAGGGAGAGTCCTCTCCTGTCAGACTGAGAGGCTGATAACTACAGCTCAGTGAGGATGAAGGACTCTCTGAGAGGTGGAGGAGAGTCCTCTCCTGTCAGACTGAGAGGCTGATAACTACAGCTCAGTGAGGTGAAGGACTCTCTGAGAGGTGGAGGAGAGTCCTCTCCTGTCAGACTGAGAGGCTGATAACTACAGCTCAGTGAGAGTGAAGGACTCTCTGAGAGGTGGAGGGAGAGTCCTCTCCTGTCAGACTGAGAGGCTGATAACTACAGCTCAGTGAGGATGAAGGACTCTCTGAGAGGTGGAGAGAGTCCTCTCCTGTCAGACTGAGAGGCTGATAACTACAGCTCAGTGAGGTGAAGGACTCTCTGAGAGGTGGAGGGAGAGTCCTTCTCCTGTCAGACTGAGAGGCTGATAACTACAGCTCAGTGAGGATGAAGGACTCTCTGAGAGGTGGAGGAGAGTCCTCTCCTGTCAGACTGAGAGGCTGATAATACAGCTCAGTGAGGTGAAGGACTCTCTGAGAGGTGGAGGGAGTGTCCTATCGTGTCAGACTGAGAGGCTGATAACTACAGCTCAGTGAGATGAAGGACTCTCTGAGAGGTGGAGGGAGAGTCTTCTCCTGTCAGACTGAGAGGCTGATAACTACAGCTCAGTGAGATGAAGGACTCTCTGAGAGGTGGAGAGAGTCCTCTCCTGTCAGACTGAGAGGCTGATAACTACAGCTCAGTGAGGTGAAGGGCTCTCTGAGAGGTGGAGGGAGAGTCTTCTCCTGTCAGCCTGAGAGGCTGATAACTACAGCTCAGTGAGGTGAAGGACTCTCTGAGAGGTGGAGGAGAGTCCTCTCCTGTCAGACTGAGAGGCTGATAACTACAGCTCAGTGAGATGAAGGACTCTCTGAGAGGTGGAGGGAGAGTCCTCTCCTGTCATACTGAGAGGCTGATAACTACAGCTCAGTGAGATGAAGTACTCTCTGAGATGTGGAGGGAGAGTCCTCTCCTGTCAGACTGAGAGGCTGATAACTACAGCTCAGTGAGGTGAATGACTCTCTGAGAGGTGGAGGAGAGAGTCCTCTCCTGTCAGACTGAGAGGCTGATAACTACATCTCAGTGAGGTGAAGGACTCTCTGAGAGGTGGAGAGAGAGTCCTCTCCTGTCAGACTGAGAGGCTGATAACTACATCTCAGTGAGGTGAAGGGCTCTCTGAGAGGTGGAGGGAGAGTCCTCTCCTGTCAGTCTGAGAGGCTGATAACTACAGCTCAGTGAGGTGAAGGACTCTCTGAGAGGTGGAGGAGAGTCCTCTCCTGTCAGCCTGAGAGGCTGATAACTACAGCTCAGTGAGGTGAAGGACTCTCTGAGAGGTGGAGGAGAGTCCTCTCCTGTCAGCCTGAGAGGCTGATAATTACAGCTCAGTGAGGTGAAGGACTCTCTGAGAGGTGGAGGAGAGTCCTCTCCTGTCAGACTGAGAGGCTGATAACTACAGCTCAGTGAGGTGAAGGACTCTCTGAGAGGTGGAGAAGAGTCCTCTCCTGTCAGACTGAGAGGCTGATAACTACAGCTCAGTGAGGTAAAGGACTCTCTGAGAGGTGGGGGGATTTTAGCTTTAAAATAAGCAGGAGTAGCGATCTGACTACTACTACTGGGCGGACTAGGGTTAGGTTCTACATTTCCTGACAGTAATAACAACAACAACAAAAAAGCATCTTTTTTCATCTACTTTAGAAAACACCGGAAAAGTCTGCGAGAGTGTGATTAGAGCTTAAGAAGCAGTCGTGAAGAACCATCATCGCAGGAAAACAAAAAAGACTAACATATTTTGTCGAGCAGATTGTCTGTGACAAGGCAACCGGTAATTGTTTGAGCAACACATCCGAACCTTTGCAGGGGATGCCCACTGCGGGTGGCAGAACAGACCTGAGTCCAGTAGACTCCTCAGAATGACTAGAGATCTTCTCATAGTCCAAAACAGTTAACAGGCACAGCAGAATCCCGATATGGGCCATTTTCCCAGACCAGCACACAGTATCCGCGATGTTCCTGGAGCCAATCAGCACAGCAGCAAAGGACAGACGAAAAGAGCAGCGTGGAAGCGCTCCGGGCTCTCCGTGGTATCCCCGGGGTGAAAGGTCTCCTCAGCAAAGCAGCACACGACACCGCAGCACACGACAGGTGGGAGCAGGCCTCGGCAACAGCAGAACCAGGACAGGTGGGAGCAGGCCTCGGCAACAGCAGAACCAGGACAGGTGGGATCAGGCCTCTGCAACAGCAGAACCAGGACAGGTGGGAGCAGGCCTCCGCAACAGCAGAACCAGGACATGTGGGATCAGGCCTCCGCAACAGCAGAACCAGGACAGGTGGGAGCAGGCCTCCGCAACAGCAGAACCAGGACAGGTGGGAGCAGGCCTCCGCAACAGCAGAACCAGGACAGGTGGGATCAGGCCTCCGCAACAGCAGAACATGGACAGGTGGAAGCAGGCCTCTGCAACAGCAGAACCAGGACAGGTGGGAGCAGGCCTCCGCAACAGCAGAACCAGGACTAGGTGGGAGCAGGCCTCTGCAACAGCAGAACCAGGACAGGTGGGATCAGGCCTCAGCAACAGCAGAACCAGGACAGGTGGAAGCAGGCCTCTGCAACAGCAGAACCAGGACAGGTGGAAGCAGGCCTCTGCGACAGCAGAACCAGGACAGGTGGAAGCAGGCCTCTGCAACAGCAGAACCAGGAGGCAGGATTGCCAAGGAACTGATGAATGAAGCAAATAACCTCACTGAGCTGTAGTTATCAGCCGCAATCCAACAACAATCTGCGGTACTGATGCGTGCTCTCTCTCTCTCTCTGTCTCTCTCTCTCTCTCTCTCTCTCTCTCTCTCTCTCTCTCTCTCTCTCTCTCTCTCTCTCTCTCTCACACACACCTGTCTGTCTCTCACCTGTCTGTCTTCAGGTTTGGGACCCGGTTCCCCTGTATGTCTGATGCCTACAGTAAGGACTTGTCTGTCTCTCACCTGTCTGTCTCTCACCTGTCTGTCCTCAGGTTTGAGACCTGGTTCCCCTGTATGTCTGATGCCTACAGTAAGGACTTGTCTGTCTCTCACCTTTCTGTCTCTCACCTGTCTGTCCTCAGGTTTTCGACCCGGTTCCCCTGTATGTCTGATGCCTACAGTAAGGACTTGTCTGTCTCTCACCTGTCTGTCCTCAGGTTTGGGACCCGGTTCCCCTGTATGTCTGATGCCTACAGTAAGGACCTGTCTGTCTCTCATCTGTCTGTCTCTCACCTGTCTGTCCTCAGGTTTGGGACCCGGTTCCCCTGTATGTCTGATGCCTACAGTAAGGACTTGTCTGTCTCTCACCTTTTTGTCTCTCACCTGTCTGTCCTCAG
>CM053258.1:235198-250198 GCA_028583405.1 Pogonophryne albipinna
ATTTCACTTTCTCTTCTCACTTTCTCTAATAATTTCACTTTTCTCTCTCAACTTTCTCAATGATTTCACTTTCTCTCTCACTTTCTCTATAATTTCACTTTCTCTCTCACTTTCTCAATCATTTCACTTTCTCTATCACTTTCTCTTATAATTTCACTTTCTCTATCACTCTAATCTTCTCTCTAATCAATATTTCACTTTCTCTATCACTTTCTCTATAATTTCACTTTCTCTATCACTTTCTCAATCATTTCACTTTCTCTCTCACTTTCTCTATAATTTCACTTTCTCTATCACTTTCTCTATAATTTCACTTTCTCTCTCACTTTCTCAATCATTTCACTTTCTCTATCACTTTCTCAATCATTTCACTTTCTCTCGTCACTTTCTCTATCATTTCACTTCTCTCTCACTTTCTCTATAATTTCACTTTCTCTCTCTCACTTTCTCATCATTTCACTTTCTCTCTCTCACTTTCTCATCATTTCACTTTCTCTCTCACTTTCTCTATAATTTCACTTTCTCTCTCTCACTTTCTCAATCATTTCACTTTCTCTCTCACTTTCTCTATATATTTCACTTTCTCTATCACTTTCTCAATCATTTCACTTTCTCTATCACTTTCTCTATAATTTCACTTTCTCTATCACTTTCTCAATCATTTCACTTTCTCTATCACTTTCTCTATAATTTCACTTTCTCTATCACTTTCTCAATCATTTCACTTTCTCTCTCACTTTCTCTATAATTTCACTTTCTCTCTCACTTTCTCAATGATTTCACTTTCTCTCTCACTTTCTCTATAATTTCACTTTCTCTCTCACTTCCTCAATCATTTCACTTTCTCTATAATTTCACTTTCTCTCTCACTTTCTCAATCATTTCACTTTCTCTATAATTTCACTTTCTCTCTCACTTTCTCAATCATTTCACTTTCTCTCTCACTTTCTCAATCATTTCACTTTCTCTCTCACTTTCTCAATCATTTCACTTTCTCTATCACTTTCTCTATAATTTCACTTTCTCTCTCACTTTCCCAATCATTTCACTTTCTCTATCACTTTCTCTATAATTTCACTTTCTCTCTCACTTTCTCAATCATTTCACTTTCTCTCTCACTTTCTCAATCATTTCACTTTCTCTCTCACTTTCTCAATCATTTCACTTTCTCTATAATTTCACTTTCTCTCTCACTTTCTCAATCATTTCACTTTCTCTATAATTTCACTTTCTCTCTCACTTTCTCTATAATTTCACTTTCTCTCTCTCTCACTTTCTCAATCATTTCACTTTCTCTCTCACTTTCTCTATAATTTCACTTTCTCTCTCTCTCACTTTCTCAATCATTTCACTTTCTCTCTCACTTTCTCTATAATTTCACTTTCTCTCTCTCACTTTCTCAATCATTTCACTTTCTCTCTCACTTTCTCTATAATTTCACTTTCTCTCTCACTTTCTCAATCATTTCACTTTCTCTCTCACTTTCTCTATAATTTCACTTTCTCTATCACTTTCTCAATCATTTCACTTTCTCTATCACTTTCTCTATAATTTCACTTTCTCTATCACTTTCTCAATCATTTCACTTTCTCTATAATTTCACTTTCTCAATCATTTCACTTTCTCTATAATTTCACTTTCTCAATCATTTCACTTTCTCAATAATTTCACTTTCTCTATCACTTTCTCTATAATTTCACTTTCTCTATCACTTTCTCAATCATTTCACTTTCTCTCTCACTTTCTCTATAATTTCACTTTCTCTCTCACTTTCTCAATGATTTCACTTTCTCTCTCACTTTCTCTATAATTTCACTTTCTCTCTCACTTTGTCAATCATTTCACTTTCTCTATCACTTTCTCTATAATTTCACTTTCTCTCTCACTTTCTCAATCATTTCACTTTCTCTATCACTTTCTCAATCATTTCACTTTCTCTCTCACTTTCTCTATAATTTCACTTTCTCTATCACTTTCTCAATCATTTCACTTTCTCTCTCTCACTTTCTCTATAATTTCACTTTCTCTATCACTTTCTCAATCATTTCACTTTCTCTATCACTTTCTCTATAATTTCACTTTCTCTCTCACTTTCTCAATCATTTCACTTTCTCTCACTTTCTCAATCATTTCACTTTCTCTCTCACTTTCTCTGTAATTTCACTTTCTCTCTCACTTTCTCTATAATTTCACTTTCTCAATGATTTCACTTTCTCTCTCACTTTCTCTATAATTTCACTTTCTCTATCACTTTCTCAATCATTTCACTTTCTCTATCACTTTCTCTATAATTTCACTTTCTCTCTCACTTTCTCAATGATTTCACTTTCTCTCTCACTTTCTCTATAATTTCACTTTCTCTCTCACTTTCTCAATCATTTCACTTTCTCTATCACTTTCTCTATAATTTCACTTTCTCTATCACTTTCTCAATCATTTCACTTTCTCTATCACTTTCTCTATAATTTCACTTTCTCTATCACTTTCTCAATCATTTCACTTTCTCTCTCACTTTCTCTATAATTTCACTTTCTCTATCACTTTCTCTATAATTTCACTTTCTCTCTCACTTTCTCAATCATTTCACTTTCTCTATCACTTTCTCAATCATTTCACTTTCTCTCTCACTTTCTCTATCATTTCACTTTCTCTCTCACTTTCTCTATAATTTCACTTTCTCTCTCTCACTTTCTCAATCATTTCACTTTCTCTCTCTCACTTTCTCAATCATTTCACTTTCTCTCTCACTTTCTCTATAATTTCACTTTCTCTCTCTCACTTTCTCAATCATTTCACTTTCTCTCTCACTTTCTCTATAATTTCACTTTCTCTATCACTTTCTCAATCATTTCACTTTCTCTATCACTTTCTCTATAATTTCACTTTCTCTATCACTTTCTCAATCATTTCACTTTCTCTATCACTTTCTCTATAATTTCACTTTCTCTCTCACTTTCTCAATCATTTCACTTTCTCTCTCACTTTCTCTATAATTTCACTTTCTCTCTCACTTTCTCAATGATTTCACTTTCTCTCTCACTTTCTCTATAATTTCACTTTCTCTCTCACTTTCTCAATCATTTCACTTTCTCTCTCACTTTCTCAATCATTTCACTTTCTCTCTCACTTCCTCAATCATTTCACTTTCTCTATCACTTTCTCTATAATTTCACTTTCTCTCTCACTTTCTCAATCATTTCACTTTCTCTCTCACTTTCTCAATCATTTCACTTTCTCTCTCACTTCCTCAATCATTTCACTTTCTCTATCACTTTCTCTATAATTTCACTTTCTCTCTCACTTTCTCAATCATTCACTTCCTCTCTCACTTTCTCAATCATTTCACTTTCTCTCTCACTTTCTCAATCATTTCACTTTCTCTCTCACTTTCTCTATAATTTCACTTTCTCTCTCACTTTCTCAATCATTTCACTTTCTCTCTCACTTTCTCAATCATTTCACTTTCTCAATCATTTCACTTTCTCTCTCACTTTCTCAATCATTTCACTTTCTCTCTCACTTCCTCAATCATTTCACTTTCTCTATCACTTTCTCTATAATTTCACTTTCTCTCTCACTTTCTCAATCATTTCACTTTCTCTCTCACTTTCTCAATCATTTCACTTTCTCTCTCACTTCCTCAATCATTTCACTTTCTCTATCACTTTCTCTATAATTTCACTTTCTCTCTCACTTTCTCAATCATTTCACTTCCTCTCTCACTTTCTCAATCATTTCACTTTCTCTCTCACTTTCTCAATCATTTCACTTTCTCTCTCACTTTCTCTATAATTTCACTTTCTCTCTCACTTTCTCAATCATTTCACTTTCTCTATAATTTCACTTTCTCTCTCACTTTCTCAATCATTTCACTTTCTCTATAATTTCACTTTCTCAATCATTTCACTTCCTCTCTCACTTTCTCAATCATTTCACTTTCTCTCTCACTTTCTCAATCATTTCACTTTCTCTATAATTTACTTTCTCTCTCACTTTCTCAATCATTTCACTTTCTCTATCACTTTCTCTATAATTTCACTTTCTCTCTCTCTCACTTTCTCAATCATTTCACTTTCTCTCTCACTTTCTCTATAATTTCACTTTCTCTCTCTCTCACTTTCTCAATCATTTCACTTTCTCTCTCTCTCACTTTCTCAATCATTTCACTTTCTCTCTCACTTTCTCTATAATTTCACTTTCTCTATCACTTTCTCTATAATTTCACTTTCTCTCTCACTTTCTCAATCATTTCACTTTCTCTATCACTTTCTCAATCATTTCACTTTCTCTCTCACTTTCTCTATCATTTCACTTTCTCTCTCACTTTCTCTATAATTTCACTTTCTCTCTCTCACTTTCTCAATCATTTCACTTTCTCTCTCTCACTTTCTCAATCATTTCACTTTCTCTCTCACTTTCTCTATAATTTCACTTTCTCTCTCTCACTTTCTCAATCATTTCACTTTCTCTCTCACTTTCTCAATCATTTCACTTTCTCTCTCACTTTCTCAATCATTTCACTTTCTCTCTCACTTTCTCTATAATTTCACTTTCTCTCTCACTTTCTCAATCATTTCACTTTCTCTCTCACTTTCTCAATCATTTCACTTTCTCAATCATTTCACTTTCTCTCTCACTTTCTCAATCATTTCACTTTCTCTCTCACTTCCTCAATCATTTCACTTTCTCTATCACTTTCTCTATAATTTCACTTTCTCTCTCACTTTCTCAATCATTTCACTTTCTCTCTCACTTTCTCAATCATTTCACTTTCTCTCTCACTTCCTCAATCATTTCACTTTCTCTATCACTTTCTCTATAATTTCACTTTCTCTCTCACTTTCTCAATCATTTCACTTCCTCTCTCACTTTCTCAATCATTTCACTTTCTCTCTCACTTTCTCAATCATTTCACTTTCTCTCTCACTTTCTCTATAATTTCACTTTCTCTCTCACTTTCTCAATCATTTCACTTTCTCTATAATTTCACTTTCTCTCTCACTTTCTCAATCATTTCACTTTCTCTATAATTTCACTTTCTCAATCATTTCACTTCCTCTCTCACTTTCTCAATCATTTCACTTTCTCTCTCACTTTCTCAATCATTTCACTTTCTCTATAATTTTACTTTCTCTCTCACTTTCTCAATCATTTCACTTTCTCTATCACTTTCTCTATAATTTCACTTTCTCTCTCTCTCACTTTCTCAATCATTTCACTTTCTCTCTCACTTTCTCTATAATTTCACTTTCTCTCTCTCTCACTTTCTCAATCATTTCACTTTCTCTCTCTCACTTTCTCAATCATTTCACTTTCTCTCTCACTTTCTCTATAATTTCACTTTCTCTATCACTTTCTCTATAATTTCACTTTCTCTCTCACTTTCTCAATCATTTCACTTTCTCTATCACTTTCTCAATCATTTCACTTTCTCTCTCACTTTCTCTATCATTTCACTTTCTCTCTCACTTTCTCTATAATTTCACTTTCTCTCTCTCACTTTCTCAATCATTTCACTTTCTCTCTCTCACTTTCTCAATCATTTCACTTTCTCTCTCACTTTCTCTATAATTTCACTTTCTCTCTCTCACTTTCTCAATCATTTCACTTTCTCTCTCACTTTCTCTATAATTTCACTTTCTCTATCACTTTCTCAATCATTTCACTTTCTCTATCACTTTCTCTATAATTTCACTTTCTCTATCACTTTCTCAATCATTTCACTTTCTCTATCACTTTCTCTATAATTTCACTTTCTCTATCACTTTCTCAATCATTTCACTTTCTCTCTCACTTTCTCTATAATTTCACTTTCTCTCTCACTTTCTCAATGATTTCACTTTCTCTCTCACTTTCTCTATAATTTCACTTTCTCTCTCACTTCCTCAATCATTTCACTTTCTCTATAATTTCACTTTCTCTCTCACTTTCTCAATCATTTCACTTTCTCTATAATTTCACTTTCTCTCTCACTTTCTCAATCATTTCACTTTCTCTCTCACTTTCTCAATCATTTCACTTTCTCTCTCACTTTCTCAATCATTTCACTTTCTCTATCACTTTCTCTATAATTTCACTTTCTCTCTCACTTTCCCAATCATTTCACTTTCTCTATCACTTTCTCTATAATTTCACTTTCTCTCTCACTTTCTCAATCATTTCACTTTCTCTCTCACTTTCTCAATCATTTCACTTTCTCTCTCACTTTCTCAATCATTTCACTTTCTCTATAATTTCACTTTCTCTCTCACTTTCTCAATCATTTCACTTTCTCTATAATTTCACTTTCTCTCTCACTTTCTCTATAATTTCACTTTCTCTCTCTCTCACTTTCTCAATCATTTCACTTTCTCTCTCACTTTCTCTATAATTTCACGTTCTCTCTCACTTTCTCAATCATTTCACTTTCTCTATTACTTTCTCTATAATTTCACTTTCTCTCTCTCTCACTTTCTCAATCATTTCACTTTCTCTCTCACTTTCTCTATAATTTCACTTTCTCTCTCTCACTTTCTCAATCATTTCACTTTCTCTCTCACTTTCTCTATAATTTCACTTTCTCTCTCACTTTCTCAATCATTTCACTTTCTCTCTCACTTTCTCTATAATTTCACTTTCTCTATCACTTTCTCAATCATTTCACTTTCTCTATCACTTTCTCTATAATTTCACTTTCTCTATCACTTTCTCAATCATTTCACTTTCTCTATAATTTCACTTTCTCAATCATTTCACTTTCTCTATAATTTCACTTTCTCAATCATTTCACTTTCTCAATAATTTCACTTTCTCTATCACTTTCTCTATAATTTCACTTTCTCTATCACTTTCTCAATCATTTCACTTTCTCTCTCACTTTCTCTATAATTTCACTTTCTCTCTCACTTTCTCAATGATTTCACTTTCTCTCTCACTTTCTCTATAATTTCACTTTCTCTCTCACTTTGTCAATCATTTCACTTTCTCTATCACTTTCTCTATAATTTCACTTTCTCTCTCACTTTCTCAATCATTTCACTTTCTCTATCACTTTCTCAATCATTTCACTTTCTCTCTCACTTTCTCTATAATTTCACTTTCTCTATCACTTTCTCAATCATTTCACTTTCTCTCTCTCACTTTCTCTATAATTTCACTTTCTCTATCACTTTCTCAATCATTTCACTTTCTCTATCACTTTCTCTATAATTTCACTTTCTCTCTCACTTTCTCAATCATTTCACTTTCTCTCACTTTCTCAATCATTTCACTTTCTCTCTCACTTTCTCTGTAATTTCACTTTCTCTCTCACTTTCTCTATAATTTCACTTTCTCAATGATTTCACTTTCTCTCTCACTTTCTCTATAATTTCACTTTCTCTATCACTTTCTCAATCATTTCACTTTCTCTATCACTTTCTCTATAATTTCACTTTCTCTCTCACTTTCTCAATGATTTCACTTTCTCTCTCACTTTCTCTATAATTTCACTTTCTCTCTCACTTTCTCAATCATTTCACTTTCTCTATCACTTTCTCTATAATTTCACTTTCTCTATCACTTTCTCAATCATTTCACTTTCTCTATCATTTTCTCTATAATTTCACTTTCTCTATCACTTTCTCAATCATTTCACTTTCTCTCTCACTTTCTCTATAATTTCACTTTCTCTATCACTTTCTCTATAATTTCACTTTCTCTCTCACTTTCTCAATCATTTCACTTTCTCTATCACTTTCTCAATCATTTCACTTTCTCTCTCACTTTCTCTATCATTTCACTTTCTCTCTCACTTTCTCTATAATTTCACTTTCTCTCTCTCACTTTCTCAATCATTTCACTTTCTCTCTCTCACTTTCTCAATCATTTCACTTTCTCTCTCACTTTCTCTATAATTTCACTTTCTCTCTCTCACTTTCTCAATCATTTCACTTTCTCTCTCACTTTCTCTATAATTTCACTTTCTCTATCACTTTCTCAATCATTTCACTTTCTCTATCACTTTCTCTATAATTTCACTTTCTCTATCACTTTCTCAATCATTTCACTTTCTCTATCACTTTCTCTATAATTTCACTTTCTCTCTCACTTTCTCAATCATTTCACTTTCTCTCTCACTTTCTCTATAATTTCACTTTCTCTCTCACTTTCTCAATGATTTCACTTTCTCTCTCACTTTCTCTATAATTTCACTTTCTCTCTCACTTTCTCAATCATTTCACTTTCTCTCTCACTTTCTCAATCATTTCACTTTCTCTCTCACTTCCTCAATCATTTCACTTTCTCTATCACTTTCTCTATAATTTCACTTTCTCTCTCACTTTCTCAATCATTTCACTTTCTCTCTCACTTTCTCAATCATTTCACTTTCTCTCTCACTTCCTCAATCATTTCACTTTCTCTATCACTTTCTCTATAATTTCACTTTCTCTCTCACTTTCTCAATCATTTCACTTCCTCTCTCACTTTCTCAATCATTTCACTTTCTCTCTCACTTTCTCAATCATTTCACTTTCTCTCTCACTTTCTCTATAATTTCACTTTCTCTCTCACTTTCTCAATCATTTCACTTTCTCTCTCACTTTCTCAATCATTTCACTTTCTCAATCATTTCACTTTCTCTCTCACTTTCTCAATCATTTCACTTTCTCTCTCACTTCCTCAATCATTTCACTTTCTCTATCACTTTCTCTATAATTTCACTTTCTCTCTCACTTTCTCAATCATTTCACTTTCTCTCTCACTTTCTCAATCATTTCACTTTCTCTCTCACTTCCTCAATCATTTCACTTTCTCTATCACTTTCTCTATAATTTCACTTTCTCTCTCACTTTCTCAATCATTTCACTTCCTCTCTCACTTTCTCAATCATTTCACTTTCTCTCTCACTTTCTCAATCATTTCACTTTCTCTCTCACTTTCTCTATAATTTCACTTTCTCTCTCACTTTCTCAATCATTTCACTTTCTCTATAATTTCACTTTCTCTCTCACTTTCTCAATCATTTCACTTTCTCTATAATTTCACTTTCTCAATCATTTCACTTCCTCTCTCACTTTCTCAATCATTTCACTTTCTCTCTCACTTTCTCAATCATTTCACTTTCTCTATAATTTTACTTTCTCTCTCACTTTCTCAATCATTTCACTTTCTCTATCACTTTCTCTATAATTTCACTTTCTCTCTCTCTCACTTTCTCAATCATTTCACTTTCTCTCTCACTTTCTCTATAATTTCACTTTCTCTCTCTCTCACTTTCTCAATCATTTCACTTTCTCTCTCTCTCACTTTCTCAATCATTTCACTTTCTCTCTCACTTTCTCTATAATTTCACTTTCTCTCTCACTTTCTCAATCATTTCACTTTCTCTATCACTTTCTCTATAATTTCACTTTCTCTCTCTCTCACTTTCTCAATCATTTCACTTTCTCTCTCACTTTCTCTATAATTTCACTTTCTCTCTCTCACTTTCTCAATCATTTCACTTTCTCTCTCACTTTCTCAATCATTTCACTTTCTCTATCACTTTCTCAATCATTTCACTTTCTCTATCACTTTCTCTATAATTTCACTTTCTCTATCACTTTCTCAATCATTTCACTTTCTCTATAATTTCACTTTCTCAATCATTTCACTTTCTCAATCATTTCACTTTCTCTCTCACTTTCTCTATAATTTCACTTTCTCTCTCACTTTCTCAATGATTTCACTTTCTCTCTCACTTTCTCAATCATTTCACTTTCTCTCTCACTTTCTCAATCATTTCACTTTCTCTCTCACTTTCTCTATAATTTCACTTTCTCTCTCACTTTCTCAATCATTTCACTTTCTCTATCACTTTCTCAATCATTTCACTTTCTCTCTCACTTTCTCTATAATTTCACTTTCTCTCTCTCTCACACTTTCTCAATCATTTCACTTTCTCTATCACTTTCTCTATAATTTCACTTTCTCTCTCACTTTCTCAATCATTTCACTTTCTCTCTCACTTTCTCAATCATTTCACTTTCTCTCTCACTTTCTCTGTAATTTCACTTTCTCTCTCACTTTCTCTATAATTTCACTTTCTCAATGATTTCACTTTCTCTCTCACTTTCTCTATAATTTCACTTTCTCTATCACTTTCTCAATCATTTCACTTTCTCTATCACTTTCTCTATAATTTCACTTTCTCTCTCACTTTCTCAATGATTTCACTTTCTCTCTCACTTTCTCTATAATTTCACTTTCTCTCTCACTTTCTCAATCATTTCACTTTCTCTATCACTTTCTCTATAATTTCACTTTCTCTATCACTTTCTCAATCATTTCACTTTCTCTCTCACTTTCTCTATAATTTCACTTTCTCTATCACTTTCTCTATAATTTCACTTTCTCAATCATTTCACTTTCTCTATCACTTTCTCAATCATTTCACTTTCTCTCTCACTTTCTCTATCATTTCACTTTCTCTCTCACTTTCTCTATAATTTCACTTTCTCTCTCACTTTCTCAATCATTTCACTTTCTCTCTCTCACTTTCTCAATCATTTCACTTTCTCTCTCACTTTCTCTATAATTTCACTTTCTCTCTCTCACTTTCTCAATCATTTCACTTTCTCTCTCACTTTCTCTATAATTTCACTTTCTCTATCACTTTCTCAATCATTTCACTTTCTCTATCACTTTCTCTATAATTTCACTTTCTCTATCACTTTCTCAATCATTTCACTTTCTCTATCACTTTCTCTATAATTTCACTTTCTCTCTCACTTTCTCAATCATTTCACTTTCTCTCTCACTTTCTCTATAATTTCACTTTCTCTCTCACTTTCTCAATGATTTCACTTTCTCTCTCACTTTCTCTATAATTTCACTTTCTCTCTCACTTTCTCAATCATTTCACTTTCTCTCTCACTTTCTCAATCATTTCACTTTCTCTCTCACTTCCTCAATCATTTCACTTTCTCTATCACTTTCTCTATAATTTCACTTTCTCTCTCACTTTCTCAATCATTTCACTTCCTCTCTCACTTTCTCAATCATTTCACTTTCTCTCTCACTTTCTCAATCATTTCACTTTCTCTCTCACTTTCTCTATAATTTCACTTTCTCTCTCACTTTCTCAATCATTTCACTTTCTCTCTCACTTTCTCTATAATTTCACTTTCTCTCTCACTTTCTCAATCATTTCACTTTCTCTATAATTTCACTTTCTCTCTCACTTTCTCAATCATTTCACTTTCTCAATCATTTCACTTTCTCTCTCACTTTCTCAATCATTTCACTTTCTCTCTCACTTCCTCAATCATTTCACTTTCTCTATCACTTTCTCTATAATTTCACTTTCTCTCTCACTTTCTCAATCATTTCACTTTCTCTCTCACTTTCTCAATCATTTCACTTTCTCTCTCACTTCCTCAATCATTTCACTTTCTCTATCACTTTCTCTATAATTTCACTTTCTCTCTCACTTTCTCAATCATTTCACTTTCTCTCTCACTTTCTCAATCATTTCACTTTCTCTCTCACTTTCTCTATAATTTCACTTTCTCTCTCACTTTCTCAATCATTTCACTTTCTCTATAATTTCACTTTCTCTCTCACTTTCTCAATCATTTCACTTTCTCTATAATTTCACTTTCTCAATCATTTCACTTCCTCTCTCACTTTCTCAATCATTTCACTTTCTCTCTCACTTTCTCAATCATTTCACTTTCTCTATAATTTTACTTTCTCTCTCACTTTCTCAATCATTTCACTTTCTCTATCACTTTCTCTATAATTTCACTTTCTCTCTCTCTCACTTTCTCAATCATTTCACTTTCTCTCTCACTTTCTCTATAATTTCACTTTCTCTCTCTCTCACTTTCTCAATCATTTCACTTTCTCTCTCTCTCACTTTCTCAATCATTTCACTTTCTCTCTCACTTTCTCTATAATTTCACTTTCTCTCTCACTTTCTCAATCATTTCACTTTCTCTATCACTTTCTCTATAATTTCACTTTCTCTCTCTCTCACTTTCTCAATCATTTCACTTTCTCTCTCACTTTCTCTATAATTTCACTTTCTCTCTCTCACTTTCTCAATCATTTCACTTTCTCTCTCACTTTCTCAATCATTTCACTTTCTCTATCACTTTCTCAATCATTTCACTTTCTCTATCACTTTCTCTATAATTTCACTTTCTCTATCACTTTCTCAATCATTTCACTTTCTCTATCATTTCACTTTCTCAATCATTTCACTTTCTCTCTCACTTTCTCTATAATTTCACTTTCTCTCTCACTTTCTCAATGATTTCACTTTCTCTCTCACTTTCTCAATCATTTCACTTTCTCAATCATTTCACTTTCTCTCTCACTTTCTCTATAATTTCACTTTCTCTCTCACTTTCTCAATCATTTCACTTTCTCTATCACTTTCTCAATCATTTCACTTTCTCTATAATTTCACTTTCTCTCTCACTTTCTCAAGCATTTCACTTTCTCTATCACTTTCTCTATAATTTCACTTTCTCTATCACTTTCTCAATCATTTCACTTTCTCAATCATTTCACTTTCTCTATCACTTTCTCAATCATTTCACTTTCTCTCTCTCTCACTTTCTCAATCATTTCACTTTCTCTATCACTTTCTCAATCATTTCACTTTCTCTATCACTTTCTCAATCATTTCACTTTCTCTATCACTTTCTCAATCATTTCACTTTCTCAAAATTTCCCCTTTTTTCCCAGGATTCTTTTCTTCTTTTCTACGGTGGCCCTGTAATGCAAGTCAAAACAACATTTCAGAAAACACCACAGCATTTCAGAAAACACTACAGCGTATTATGGGGTGTCATCAAATGCCATTGCCATGGCGACAGATAATTCACAATCAAGTTAGTTCAAAAGTTTACAGTTCAAATATTCTGCTGCTTTCCCAAGCCTTTTTACTTTCTTTTCTCATCTTAATACAAATTCAATCACTACTACTTACATCTGATATTTAACTCCTTCAGCCTATTTTCAGCTGCAGAAACCATTCAACTATTACATTATTCAGCTATTTTAGGACATCAAGGCTATACATGTTGTTTATACCTTTTTTTAAACCTTTTCTTTTAAATATTAAGCTTTTTCTGCATTTTTGTAGCTAAAAGCAGCTACCATTCAGCTAATAACACATTCAGCTTTTTCTGCATTTTCAGCTAAATTCAGCCATAAATGTTCACAGTTTACAGCATTCGCACGCATTTTCTGCAGGAAATGCATTTCACTAAACACTACAGCATGTCACTAAACACTACAGCATGTCACTAAACACTACAGCATGTCACTAAACCCTACAGCATGTCACTAAACACTACAGCATGTCACTAAACACTACAGCATGTCACTAAACCCTACAGCATGTCACTAAACCCTACAGCATCTCACTAAACACTACAGCATGTCACTAAACACTACAGCATGTCACTAAACACTACAGCATGTCACTAAACCCTACAGCATGTCACTAAACACTACAGCATGTCACTAAACCCTACAGCATGTCACTAAACACTACAGCATGTCACTAAACACTACAGCATGTCACTAAACCCTACAGCATGTCACTAAACACTACAGCATGTCACTAAACACTACAGCATGTCACTAAACCCTACAGCATGTCACTAAACACTACAGCATGTCACTAAACACTACAGCATGTCACTAAACCCTACAGCATCTCACTAAACACTACAGCATGTCACTAAACACTACAGCATTCTGTGAAATGCTTTTTTCTCATCATTAGATTTCAATTCACTTTTTTGCTATACATTTTTCAAAATGTCCACTTTTTTTTAAAGTAATTTCATTTTTTCCAGAATTTTGAGAATGACCTTTTTAACATTATTAAAAAAGTACTAATCTCAGGTAGCACACACACTGACTCTACTGAATAGATTGAAGCTTCATAAGAAACTTCTATCGAAGCTTCATATATATTTACATTTTAATGAAAGACATTTGGTCCAGCTCCAAAGTGTAGATCACAGCCTGTCTAAATGTTGGTGTGTGTGTGTGTGTGTGTGTGTGTGTGTGTGTGTGTGTGTGTGTGTGTGTGTGTGTGTGTGTGTGTGTGTGTGTGTGTGTGTGTGTGTGTGTGTGTGCAGTGTAACGTTGGCTGGACAGGTAACGGGAACACCTGTGGAACAGACACAGATATCGATGGCTATCCGGACCGTTCCCTGCCCTGCATCGACAACCACAAACACTGCAAACAGGTCAGAGTCTTCCTCATCCTCTTCATCACGTCCCAAACACACAACATGTGTTCCTCATAACGCAAGTACAAGTAGCTGCAGAAGGACAGTAATACTATATGTTCTATATATAAGTATATATTGCCCAGTGTTATGTTACAGCAGTGTTGTTACAGGAGGTGGTGCAGGAAGATTAAGCAGTAGTAACATGTAAACATAAACAACAATAAGGCCAAAAAGAGCTGTTTGATATAATATCAAGATATCCAAGATCCTCTGTGCTGATTGGCTGTGAGTGTGTGATCCTCTCTTCTGATTGGCTAACAATGTTGACATGTGTGTGTCCTCAGGATAACTGTGTGTTCACGCCGAACTCGGGCCAGGAGGACGCCGACAACGACGGGATCGGAGACCAGTGTGACGAGGACGCAGACGGAGACGGCATCAAGAACGTGGAGGTGTGTGTGTGTGTGTGTTTTCTACCTGTGTGTGTACCTGTGTGAATGTTAATATTAATATTGTGCTGCAGGATAACTGCCGGCTGGTCCCCAACAAAGACCAGCAGAACTCTGACAGCGATTCGTTCGGAGACGCCTGTGATAACTGTCCCAGCGTTCCCAACACAGACCAGAAGGACACGGACAGCAACGGGCAGGGAGACGCCTGCGACCAGGACATCGACGGAGACGGTGAGAGGACCATTAAGACTTTAAAAGACACCTGAACTTAAGGTGTTTTTATTTGAAGGAGTCAAGGCTTTTAATCTGTATTCTGGGAAGAAACCCTAACTATATGTGTGCAAATG
>CM053258.1:252698-310479 GCA_028583405.1 Pogonophryne albipinna
GGTGAGACAGGTACACACACACACACACACACACAGGTGAGACAGGTACACACACAGGTGAGACAGGTACACACACAGGTGAGACAGGTACACACACACAGGTGAGACAGGTACACACACAGGTGAGACAGGTACACACACAGGTGAGACAGGTACACACACACAGGTGAGACAGGTACACACACAGGTGAGACAGGTACACACAACAGGTGAGACAGGTACACACACACAGGTGAGACAGGTACACACACAGGTGAGACAGGTACACACACAGGTGAGACAGGTACACAAACAGGTGAGACAGGTACACACACACAGGTGAGACAGGTACACACACAGGTGAGACAGGTACACACACAGGTGAGACAGGTACACACACACAGGTGAGACAGGTACACACACAGGTGAGACAGGTACACAAACAGGTGAGACAGGTACACACACACACACACACACACAGGTGAGACAGGTACACACACAGGTGAGACAGGTACACACACAGGTGAGACAGGTACACACACACAGGTGAGACAGGTACACACACAGGTGAGACAGGTACACACACACAGGTGAGACAGGTACACACAAACAGGTGAGACAGGTACACACACAGGTGAGACAGGTACACACACAGGTGAGACAGGTACACACACAGGTGAGACAGGTACACACACACAGGTGAGACAGGTACACACACAGGTGAGACAGGTACACACAAACAGGTGAGACAGGTACACACACAGGTGAGACAGGTACACAAACAGGTGAGACAGGTACACACACACAGGTGAGACAGGTACACACACACAGGTGAGACAGGTACACACACACAGGTGAGACAGGTACACACACAGGTGAGACAGGTACACACACAGGTGAGACAGGTACACACACAGGTGAGACAGGTACACACACAGGTGAGACAGGTACACACACAGGTGAGACAGGTACACACACACAGGTGAGACAGGTACACACACAGGTGAGACAGGTACACACACACAGGTGAGACAGGTACACACACAGGTGAGACAGGTACACACAAACAGGTGAGACAGGTACACACACACAGGTGAGACAGGTACACACACACACACACACACACACACAGGTACACACACAGGTGAGACAGGTACACACACACAGGTGAGACAGACACACACACACAGGTGAGACAGGTACACAAACAGGTGAGACAGGTACACACACACAGGTGAGACAGACACACACACACACACACACACACACACAGGTGAGACAGGTACACACACAGGTGAGACAGGTACACACACACAGATGAGACAGACACACACACACACACACACACACACAGGTGAGACAGGTACACACAAACAGGTGAGACAGGTACACACACAGGTGAGACAGGTACACACACAGGTGAGACAGGTACACACACACAGGTGAGACAGGTACACACACACAGACACACACACACACACACACACACACACACACACAGGTGAGACAGGTACACACACAGGTGAGACAGGTACACACACACAGGTGAGACAGGTACACACACACACAGGTGAGACAGACACACACACACACACACACACAGGTACACACACAGGTGAGACAGGTACACACACACAGGTGAGACAGGTACACACACAGGTGAGACAGGTACACAAACAGGTGAGACAGGTACACACACACACACACACACACACACAGGTGAGACAGGTACACACACAGGTGAGACAGGTACACACACAGGTGAGACAGGTACACACACACAGGTGAGACAGGTACACACACAGGTGAGACAGGTACACACACAGGTGAGACAGGTACACACACACAGGTGAGACAGGTACACACACAGGTGAGACAGGTACACACAAACAGGTGAGACAGGTACACACACACAGGTGAGACAGGTACACACACAGGTGAGACAGGTACACACACAGGTGAGACAGGTACACAAACAGGTGAGACAGGTACACACACACAGGTGAGACAGGTACACACACAGGTGAGACAGGTACACACACAGGTGAGACAGGTACACACACACAGGTGAGACAGGTACACACAAACAGGTGAGACAGGTACACAGAGTGCTTTAGAGACTCCTAAAGAACACCTGGCTGATGAATTCACCTTTATTATGCACTAAAGGTCAGAGGTCACCCAGTGTTTCTCTTTCAGACCGACATCGACAACGACCTGGTGGGAGACGTGTGTGACACCAACCAGGACATGTACGTACACACACACACACACACACACACACACCGTGATAGAATAAGTATGTTGACCAATCACAACAGAGCCGGCCAGCTGACCAATCAGAGCAGACTGGGCTCTGGTTTGAGACAGAGGGTGAAAGAGGTGCTGCAGCACAGGCAGTGTGAGAACATAAAGAGCTCTCTGAACCTGAACATCAGCAGGGACTCTTTAATCTGACCTGGGGTTAACCTGTATTTCATTTGATCTTTTATTATATAGTCATAAATAGGAGGACCTGTCTCTCTGAGTTAATGGTAACTATTGTAAAGTGAGAAATAGGAGGATCTGTGTGTCTCTGCAGGGACGGGGACGGGCTGCAGGACACCAGGGACAACTGTCCGGACCTGCCCAACAGCTCTCAGCTGGACTCGGATAACGACGGCCTCGGAGACGCCTGCGACCACGACGACGACAACGACGGCGTCCTGGACGACTACGACAACTGCCGACTCATCGTCAACCCCAACCAGAAGGACTCCGACAGTAACAGCTGCTCTCACACACATCACACACACATTCACATGCACACACATACACGTACCCACACACACATCACACACACATTCACATGCACACACATCCACACACACACATTCACATGCACACACATTCACACATCCACACACACACATTCACATGCACACACATCCACACACACACATTCACATGCACACACATTCACATGCACACACATCCACACATTCACATGCACACACATTCACACACACACATCCACACATTCACATGCACACACATCACATAACACACACACATTCACATGCACACACATTCACACACACACATCCACACACACACATGCACACACACACATCCACACATTCACATGCACACACATCACATAACACACACACATTCACATGCACACACATTCACATACATCACACATCACACACATTCACACACACACACACACACATCCACACACACACACACACACATTGACATGCACACACACATCCACACACATTCACATGCACACACACACATTCACATACACACACACACACACACACATATGCACACACACACATACACACACACACACATCACACACATTCAAACACATCCACACACACACATTCACATGCACACACATCACACACACACATCCACACACACACATTCACATACATCCACACACACACATTCACATGCACACACACACACACACATTCACATACACACATCCACACACACATCCACACACACACATGCACACACACACATCCACACATTCACATGCACACACATCACATAACACACACACATTCACATGCACACACATTCACATACATCACACATCACACACATTCACACACACACACACACACATCCACACACACACACACACACATTGACATGCACACACACATCCACACACATTCACATGCACACACACACATTCACATACACACACACACACACACACATATGCACACACACACATACACACACACACACATCACACACATTCAAACACATCCACACACACACATTCACATGCACACACATCACACACACACATCCACACACACACATTCACATACATCCACACACACACATTCACATGCACACACACACACACACATTCACATACACACATCCACACACACATCCACACACACACATTCACATGCACACACATCACACATTCACATACACACACACACACATTCACATACACACATTCACATACACACACACACACATTCACATACACACATACACACATACACACACATTCACACACACATTCACATGGACACACATTCACACACACACATTCACATGCACACACATACACGTACCCACACACACATCACACACACATTCACACAGTCGGTGGCTTCTCAAACTGAAACAACTGTGTGCGGAGAAGCAGCATTGCATCATGGGAGCTGTAGTTTTCTTGTTTGAAGATATAAAATGAACATAATGAGAGGCACATTATTTCTTAGATTATTTACATTACATTACATGTTACTTGTTAGACGCTTTTATCCAAAGCGACTTCCATACTCAATACTGTGGACAATCCCCACAGGAGCACTTTGGGGTGAAGTGTCTCAGGGACACAACGACATTCTGACAGCAGTGGGGTTTGAACCTGTGACCCCCTGATCCCAACACCAAGGCTCTATCCACTGCGCCACACGCCTCCTTAATGTGTTCTTTTTTAATTTATTCTAGGTTTGAGGTATTCCATCATTGGAGCAGCGTTAGGCTTGTTCTCTGTTAGTGTATTACTGAGTGTATTCACACCTCAGTACCTCACCTGTCTCCCCTCAGTGAACGGGGTGGGGGATGTGTGTGAGGACGACTTCGATAACGACTCGGTGCTGGACCTGGTGGACGCTTGTCCTGAGAGCGCTGAGGTCACGCTTACCGACTTCAGAGCCTATCAGACGGTGATCCTGGACCCCGAGGGCGACGCCCAGATCGACCCCACCTGGGTGGTGCTCAACCAGGTGAGTGTTGAGTGTCTGGTTAAAACACACTCACTGACCGTACTGTAGTTCCTTTATAGCCCAACATTAGCCGCCTTTAGCTTAGCGGTGGTGACGTGAAGTCATGTGACCGTGCTGTAGTTCCTTATAGCCCAACATTAGCCTCCTTTAGCTTAGCGGTGGTGACGTGAAGTCATGTGACCGTGCTGTATTTCCTTTATAGCCCAACATTAGCCACCTTTAGCTTAGCGGTGGTGACGTGAAGTCATGTGACCGTGCTGTAGTTCCTTTATAGCCCAACATTAGCCTCCTTTAGCTTAGCGGTGGTGACGTGAAGTCATGTGACCGTGCTGTAGTTCCTTTATAGCCCAACATTAGCCACCTTTAGCTTAGCGGTGGTGACGTGAAGTCATGTGACCGTGCTGTAGTTCCTTTATAGCCCAACATTAGGCACCTTTAGCTTAGCGGTGGTGACGTGAAGTCATGTGACCGTGCTGTAGTTCCTTTATAGCCCAACATTAGCCACCTTTAGCTTAGCGGTGGTGACGTGAAGTCATGTGACCGTGCTGTAGTTCCTTTCTAGCCCAACATTAGCCTCCTTTAGCTTAGCGGTGGTGACGTGAAGTCATGTGACGGTGCTGTAGTTCCTTTATAGCCCAACATTAGCCTCCTTTAGCTTAGCGGTGGTGACGTGAAGTCATGTGACGGTGCTGTAGTTCCTTTATAGCCCAACATTAGCCTCCTTTAGCTTAGCGGTGGTGACGTGAAGTCATGTGACCGTGCTGTAGTTCCTTTATAGCCCAACATTAGCCACCTTTAGCTTAGCGGTGGTGACGTGAAGTCATGTGACCGTGCTGTAGTTCCTTTATAGCCCAACATTAGCCACCTTTAGCTTAGCGGTGGTGACGTGAAGTCATGTGACCGTGCTGTAGTTCCTTTATAGCCCAACATTAGCCACCTTTAGCTTAGCGGTGGTGACGTGAAGTCATGTGACCGTGCTGTAGTTCCTTTATAGCCCAACATTAGCCACCTTTAGCTTAGCGGTGGTGACGTGAAGTCATGTGACCGTGCTGTAGTTCCTTTATAGCCCAACATTAGCCACCTTTAGCTTAGCGGTGGTGACGTGAAGTCATGTGACCGTGCTGTAGTTCCTTTCTAGCCCAACATTAGCCTCCTTTAGCTTAGCGGTGGTGACGTGAAGTCATGTGACGGTGCTGTAGTTCCTTTATAGCCCAACATTAGCCTCCTTTAGCTTAGCGGTGGTGACGTGAAGTCATGTGACCGTGCTGTAGTTCCTTTATAGCCCAACATTAGCCTCCTTTAGCTTAGCGGTGGTGACGTGAAGTCATGTGACCGTGCTGTAGTTCCTTTATAGCCCAACATTAGCCACCTTTAGCTTAGCGGTGGTGACGTGAAGTCATGTGACCGTGCTGTAGTTCCTTTATAGCCCAACATTAGCCACCTTTAGCTTAGCGGTGGTGACGTGAAGTCATGTGACCGTGCTGTAGTTCCTTTCTAGCCCAACATTAGCCTCCTTTAGCTTAGCGGTGGTGACGTGAAGTCATGTGACGGTGCTGTAGTTCCTTTATAGCCCAACATTAGCCTCCTTTAGCTTAGCGGTGGTGACGTGAAGTCATGTGACGGTGCTGTAGTTCCTTTATAGCCCAACATTAGCCTCCTTTAGCTTAGCGGTGGTGACGTGAAGTCATGTGACCGTGCTGTAGTTCCTTTATAGCCCAACATTAGCCACCTTTAGCTTAGCGGTGGTGACGTGAAGTCATGTGACGGTGCTGTAGTTCCTTTATAGCCCAACATTAGCCTCCTTTAGCTTAGCGGTGGTGACGTGAAGTCATGTGACCGTGCTGTAGTTCCTTTATAGCCCAACATTAGCCACCTTTAGCTTAGCGGTGGTGACGTGAAGTCATGTGACCGTACTGTAGTTCCTTTATAGCCCAACATTAGCCTCGTTTAGCTTAGCGGTGGTGACGTGAAGTCATGTGACCGTACTGTAGTTCCTTTATAGCCCAACATTAGCCTCCTTTAGCTTAGCGGTGGTGACGTGAAGTCATGTGACCGTGCTGTAGTTCCTTTATAGCCCAACATTAGCCACCTTTAGCTTAGCGGTGGTGACGTGAAGTCATGTGACCGTGCTGTAGTTCCTTTATAGCCCAACATTAGCCTCCTTTAGCTTAGCGATGGTGACGTGAAGTCATGTGACCGTGCTGTAGTTCCTTTATAGCCCAACATTAGCCTCCTTTAGCTTAGCGGTGGTGACGTGAAGTCATGTGACCGTGCTGTAGTTCCTTTATAGCCCAACATTAGCCACCTTTAGCTTAGCGGTGGTGACGTGAAGTCATGTGACCGTGCTGTAGTTCCTTTATAGCCCAACATTAGCCACCTTTAGCTTAGCGGTGGTGACGTGAAGTCATGTGACCGTGCTGTAGTTCCTTTATAGCCCAACATTAGCCTCCTTTAGCTTAGCGGTGGTGACGTGAAGTCATGTGACCGTGCTGTAGTTCCTTTATAGCCCAACATTAGCCTCCTTTAGCTTAGCGGTGGTGACGTGAAGTCATGTGACCGTGCTGTAGTTCCTTTATAGCCCAACATTAGCCTCCTTTAGCTTAGCGGTGGTGACGTGAAGTCATGTAACCGTGCTGTAGTTCCTTTATAGCCCAACATTAGCCACCTTTAGCTTAGCGGTGGTGACGTGAAGTCATGTGACCGTGCTGTAGTTCCTTTATAGCCCAACATTAGCCTCCTTTAGCTTAGCGGTGGTGACGTGAAGTCATGTAACCGTGCTGTAGTTCCTTTATAGCCCAACATTAGCCACCTTTAGCTTAGCGGTGGTGACGTGAAGTCATGTGACCGTGCTGTAGTTCCTTTATAGCCCAACATTAGCCTCCTTTAGCTTAGCGGTGGTGACGTGAAGTCATGTGACCGTGCTGTAGTTCCTTTATAGCCCAACATTAGCCTCCTTTAGCTTAGCGGTGGTGACGTGAAGTCATGTGACCGTGCTGTAGTTCCTTTATAGCCCAACATTAGCCTCCTTTAGCTTAGCGGTGGTGACGTGAAGTCATGTGACTGTGCTGTAGTTCCTTTATAGCCCAACATTAGCCTCCTTTAGCTTAGCGGTGGTGACGTGAAGTCATGTAACCGTGCTGTAGTTCCTTTATAGCCCATCATTAGCCACCTTTAGCTTAGCGGTGGTGACGTGAAGTCATGTGACCGTGCTGTAGTTCCTTTACAGCGCAACATTAGCCACCTTTAGCTTAGCGGTGGTGAAGTCATGTGACCGTGCTGTAGTTCCTTTATAGCCCAACATTAGCCACCTTTAGCTTAGCGGTGGTGAAGTCATGTGACCTCAGATCCTAACCTGTGGTTCTGTCCTCAGGGGATGGAGATCGTCCAGACGATGAACAGTGACCCGGGCCTCGCTGTGGGTGCGTGACTTTAATATATTATAATATTCCCTCAGAGTCAGAGCCCCCCCTGAACCCCCCCCCCCCCCTCTCTCTGCAGGCTACACTGCCTTTAACGGCGTGGACTTCGAGGGAACGTTCCACGTGAACACGGTGACGGACGACGACTACGCCGGCTTCGTCTTCGGGTACCAGGACTCGTCCAGCTTCTACGTGGTGATGTGGAAGCAGACGGAGCAGACGTACTGGCAGTCGCTGCCCTTCAGAGCAGCTGCGCAGCCCGCCCTGCAGCTCAAGGTAAAGACACACTTAACGAGTCAGAGCTCCTCCATCTGTCCCACAGAGGGGACACTTAACGAGTCAGAGCTCCTCCATCTGTCCCACAGAGGGGACACTTAACGAGTCAGAGCTCCTCCATCTGTCCCACAGAGGGAACACTTAACGAGTCAGAGCTCCTCCATCTGTCCCACAGAGGGGACACTTAACGAGTCAGAGCTCCTCCATCTGTCCCACAGAGGGGACACTTAACGAGTCAGAGCTCCTCCATCTGTCCCACAGAGGGGACACTTAACGAGTCAGAGCTCCTCCATCTGTCCCACAGAGGGGACACTTAACGAGTCAGAGCTCCTCCATCTGTCCCACAGAGGGGACACTTAACGAGTCAGAGCTCCTCCATCTGTCCCACAGAGGGGACACTTAACGAGTTACAGACTAAACCTTAGCACGCTCACATGTGAAGTATCAAAGGAGCAGCATTCAGGGTTCCCGCGGGGTCTTAAAAATGATTAAAAATGACCAAAAAAAATAAGAAAGGTCTTAAATATGATTTAGAAGATCTTAAAAGTGATGGGATTTGAAAGGTCCTTCTGTGTTGCGATCGCCTCTAAATGTGTTTTGGGGGAAATGTCCGGGCTGCAAAGTAACCAGGACGGTGAGAGCCTTTCAGTTCCCCCCCAACAATTTGTATTGAAATAAATCAACATGGAACCAGTAATCACTAACTTTGTTTCCCCCGGCCCCTTATTGGAGAACACCCAGCTAGTAACCTAGCAACCAAGCTTCAGCTAGCGGCAGTCAGAAACTCATGTCTCTTCGAATCTACTTACAAATAAATATGGGGAACCATAAGTTCAACCGTATCTGGTTGGAAAACATCTAATTTAGTGCTTGGTTGAAACCAGTGGAGGGAACGTGTTTGAAGCCCGCTGCACCTTTTGAAAAAGAAATTAGCGTTTGTTTTGCTAGTGCAGCGTTAGCTAGTGCAGCAGCTCCCGCAACAACACCGGGGGACCTCCGGGCGACGTTTGGGTTTACGTCAACCCTAAAAGCGGAGGTGCTGTAGACGTTAAATACCGTAGCTAAACACCAATCATACAACAGCAACGATGAAAGATTGTAGCCAAGACAGCAGAGCTCTGAATATAGCTCTAGTTACACACACACACACACACACACACACACACACCTAATAAACCTTTAATGTGTGTGTGTGTGTGTGTGTGTGTGTGTGTGTGTGTGTGTGTGTGTGTGTGTGTGTGTGTGTGTGTGTGTGTGTGTGTGTGTGTGTGTGTGTGTGTGTGTGTGTGTGTGTGTGTGTGTGTGTGTGTGTGTGTGTGTGTGTGTGTGTGTGTGTGTGTGTGTGTGTGTGTGTGTAGGTGGTGAAGTCGCGCACGGGGCCCGGAGAGTTCCTGAGGAACGCCCTGTGGCACACCGGAGACACAGCGGGGGAGGTGACGCTGCTCTGGAAGGATCCCAGGAACCAGGGCTGGAGGGACAAGACCTCGTACCGCTGGAGCATCTCACACCGGCCCCAGGTGGGGTACATCAGGTGAGAGACACACACACACACACACACACACTCACACCGGCCCCAGGTGAAGTACATCAGGTGAGAGACACACACACACACACACACCGACCCCAGGTGGGGTACATCAGGTGAGAGACACACACACACACACACACACTCACACCAGCCCCAGGTGAAGTACATCAGGTGAGAGATACACACACACACCGGCCCCAGGTGGGGTACATCAGGTGAGACACACACAGACACACACATACACACACACCGGCCCCAGGTGGAGTACATCAGGTGAGAGACACACACACATCGGCCCCAGGTGGAGTACATCAGGTGAGAGACACACACACACCGGCCCCAGGTGGGGTACATCAGGTGAGAGACACACACACACCGGCCCCAGGTGGGGTACATCAGGTGAGAGACACACACACACACACACCGGCCCCAGGTGGGGTACATCAGGTGAGAGACACACACACACACACCGGCCCCAGGGGGGGTACATCAGGTGAGAGACACACACATACACACACACCGGGCCCAGGTGGGGTACATCAGGTGAGAGACACACACACACACACACACACACACCGGCCCCAGGTGGGGTACATCAGGTGAGAGACACACACACACACACACACACACACACCGGCCCCAGGTGGGTTACATCAGGTGTGTTTCTCTCTGGGTGCGTTTGTTTCCTGACCCGGAGTGTCCCTGTGTTTCTCTCTGGGTGCGTTTGTTTCCTGACCCGGAGTGTCCCTGTGTTTCTCTCTGGGAGCGTTTGTTTCCTGACCCGGAGTGTCCCTGTGTTTCTCTCTGGGTGCGTTTGTTTCCTGACCCGGCATGTCCCTGTGTTTCTCTCTGGGTGCGTTTGTTTCCTGACCCGTAGTGTCCCTGTGTTTCTCTCTGCGTGCGTTTGTTTCCTGACCCGTAGTGTCCCTGTGTTTCTCTCTGGGTGCGTTTGTTTCCTGACCCGGCATGTCCCTGTGTTTCTCTCTGGGTGCGTTTGTTTCCTGACCCGTAGTGTCCCTGTGTTTCTCTCTGGGTGCGTTTGTTTCCTGACCCGTAGTGTCCCTGTGTTTCTCTCTGGGTGCGTTTGTTTCCTGACCCGTAGTGTCCCTGTGTTTCTCTCCTGGAGCGTTTGTTTCCTGACCCGGAGTGTCCCTGTGTTTCTCTCTGGGTGCGTTTGTTTCCTGACCAGGAGTGTCCCTGTGTTTCTCTCCTGGAGCGTTTGTTTCCTGACCCGGCATGTCCCTGTGTTTCTCTCTGGGTGCGTTTGTTTCCTGACCCGTAGTGTCCCTGTGTTTCTCTCTGGGTGCGTTTGTTTCCTGACCCGTAGTGTCCCTGTGTTTCTCTCCTGGAGCGTTTGTTTCCTGACCCGGAGTGTCCCTGTGTTTCTCTCTGGGTGCGTTTGTTTCCTGACCCGTAGTGTCCCTGTGTTTCTCTCTGGGTGCGTTTGTTTCCTGACCAGGAGTGTCCCTGTGTTTCTCTCTGGGAGCGTTTGTTTCCTGACCCGGAGTGTCCCTGTGTTTCTCTCTGGGTGCGTTTGTTTCCTGACCCGTAGTGTCCCTGTGTTTCTCTCTGGGTGCGTTTGTTTCCTGACCCGTAGTGTCCCTGTGTTTCTCTCTGGGTGCGTTTGTTTCCTGACCCGTAGTGTCCCTGTGTTTCTCTCTGGGTGCGTTTGTTTCCTGACCCGGAGTGTCCCTGTGTTTCTCTCTGGGTGCGTTTGTTTCCTGACCCGGAGTGTCCCTATGTTTCTCTCTGGGAGCGTTTGTTTCCTGACCCGGACTGTCCCTGTGTTTCTCTCTGGGTGCGTTTGTTTCCTGACACGGCGCGGCCCTGTGTTTCAGGTTGAGGCTGTTTGAGGGCACGCAGATGGTGGCGGACTCGGGCGTTGTGATCGACACGACGATGCGAGGAGGTCGGCTCGGAGTCTTCTGTTTCTCTCAGGAAAACATCATCTGGTCCAACCTGCGCTACAGGTGCAACGGTAAGCCCTCTGACCCCGGACACACAGCAACCGGGGACTTAATCTCAAAACATTCTCTTGCACTATTTTATCTGTTTTTCTCTGGTTTCAGACACGGTGCCTGAAGACTTCCAGATCCACCGGAAACAGTTCATGATGCACATTAAGGTGTGAGAGGATCTGCATGAGTACTGCAGTGTACCTGGGGGGGGGTCAGCCAGGTGATATACAGAGCGGGGGGGGGGGGGGGGGTTCTGGGAAAGAAGATAGAAGTCGTTCAGCTTTATTAGAATAACTTGAATCTTCTCTGAGAATTCAAAGATGTTCATTTGAGAAGATGAAGTACAATATCCAAATAAATCTTAAATGTTGTGTTTTTTATTCTACATTTCCCCCCCCCTTTCCCTGAGTCAGGGTTATTATTATTTGACCTTTAAGGCCGGCTAACTGTCAGAGATATTATAGACCTGATGCTTAGGAGCAGCAAACACTGCGAGAAGCTACCGAGAAGCTAACGAGAAGCTAACGAGACACTGTGGTTCGTGCGGAATAATGCTTTAAAAGTTTCTGTGTTTTCTAAATGTACATATCTTTGTGGAAATAAACTCCCGTCCGTGACTTTATGTTTCATGCTAACATGTTGTGGGGGTGGAGGGGGGGGGAGCTCTTAAAGGGAAAGCTCACCATGCGGGGGGGGGCTCTTAAAGGGAAAGCTCACCATGAGGGGGGGGAGTGGCTCTTAAAGGGAAAGCTCACCATGAGGGGGGGGCTCTTAAAGGGAAAGCTCACCATGAGGGGGGGGGCTCTTAAAGGGAAAGCTCACCATGAGGGGGGAGCTCTTAAAGGGAAAGCTCACCATGAGGGGGGGGCTCTTAAAGGGAAAGCTCACCATGAGGGGGGGGCTCTTAAAGGGAAAGCTCACCATGAGGGGGGGGGCTCTTAAAGGGAAAGCTCACCATGAGGGGGGAGCTCTTAAAGGGAAAGCTCACCATGAGGGGGGGGCTCTTAAAGGGAAAGCTCACCATGAGGGGGGGGGGCTCTTAAAGGGAAAGCTCACCATGAGGGGGGGGGCTCTTAAAGGGAAAGCTCACCATGAGGGGGGAGCTCTTAAAGGGAAAGCTCACCATGAGGGGGGGGCTCTTAAAGGGAAAGCTCACCATGAGGGGGGAGCTCTTAAAGGGAAAGCTCACCATGAGGGGGGGGCTCTTAAAGGGAAAGCTCACCATGAGGGGGGAGTGGCTCTTAAAGGGAAAGCTCACCATGAGGGGGGGGCTCTTAAAGGGAAAGCTCACCATGAGGGGGGGGGGGCTCTTAAAGGGAAAGCTCACCATGAGGGGGGGGGGCTCTTAAAGGGAAAGCTCACCATGAGGGGGGCGGGGCTCTTAAAGGGAAAGCTCAAAATATAAATTATTCGCGAAGTGACGGAGCGGCTCCACCTGCTGCTGCCTGCTTTCCACCTGTCTGCGAGCTGCGGTCTGCGGAGGCCTGCTCCCACCTGTAGAGTACGGCTGTGCTGAGGAGGTTTTTACCCCGGAGTCGTCGCGGAGAGACGGAGTGGCTCCACGCTTCGGGCTGGGCCTGCTTCCACCGGGCGGGTGCTGCTGTGCGGAGGAGGATTCACCACGGCTGGGGCCTGCTTTCCACCTGTCCTGGTTCTGCTGTTGCCGAGGCCTGCTCCCACCTGTCCTGGTTCTGCTGTTGCGGAGGCCTGCTCCCACCTGTCCTGGTTCTGCTGTTGCGGAGGCCTGCTCCCACCTGTCCTGGTTCTGCTGTTGCGGAGGCCTGCTCCCACCTGTCCTGGTTCTGCTGTTGCGGAGGCTTGATCCCACCTGTCCTGGTTCTGCTGTTGCAGAGGCCTGCTCCCACCTGTCCTGGTTCTGCTGTTGCGGAGGCCTGATCCCACCTGTCCTGGTTCTGCTGTTGCGGAGGCCTGCTCCCACCTGTCCTGGTTCTGCTGTTGCGGAGGCCTGATCCCACCTGTCCTGGTTCTGCTGTTGCGGAGGCCTGCTCCCACCTGTCCTGGTTCTGCTGTTGCAGGAGGCCTGCTTCCACCTGTCCTGGTTCTGCTGTTGCCGAGGCCTGATCCCACCTGTCCTGGTTCTGCTGTTGCCGAGGCCTGCTCCCACCTGTCCTGGTTCTGCTGTTGCGGAAGTCTGCTCCCACCTGTCCTGGTTCTGCTGTTGCAGAGGCCTGATCCCACCTGTCCTGGTTCTGCTGTTGCCGAGGCCTGCTCCCACCTGTCCTGGTTCTGCTGTTGCCGAGGCCTGCTCCCACCTGTCCTGGTTCTGCTGTTGCCGAGGCCTGCTCCCACCTGTCCTGGTTCTGCTGTTGCCGAGGCCTGCTCCCACCTGTCCTGGTTCTGCTGTTGCCGAGGCCTGATCCCACCTGTCCTGGTTCTGCTGTTGCCGAGGCCTGCTCCCACCTGTCCTGGTTCTGCTGTTGCAGAGGCCTGATCCCACCTGTCCTGGTTCTGCTGTTGCCGAGGCCTGCTCCCACCTGTCCTGGTTCTGCTGTTGCCGAGGCCTGCTCCCACCTGTCCTGGTTCTGCTGTTGCCGAGGCCTGCTCCCACCTGTCCTGGTTCTGCTGTTGCCGAGGCCTGCTCCCACCTGTCCTGGTTCTGCTGTTGCAGAGGCCTGCTTTCCACCTGTCCTGGTTCTGCTGTCGCAGAGGCCTGCTTTCACCCCGGGGATACCACGGAGGGACCGGAGCGCTTCCACGCTGCTGCTTTCGTCCTGTCCTTTGCTGCTGTGCTGATTTGCTCCAGGAACATCGCGGATTCTGTGTGCTGGTCTGGGAAAATGGCCCATATGGGGATTCTGCTGTGCCTGTTAACTGTTTTGGACTATGAGAAGATCTCTAGTCATTCTGAGGAGTCTACTGGACTCAGGTCTGTTCTGCCACCCGCAGTGGGCATCCCCTGCAAAGGTTCGGATGTGTTGCTCAAACAATTACCGGTTGCCTTGTCACAGACAATCTGCTCGACAAAATATATTAGTCTTTTTTGTTTTCCTGCGATGATGATTCTTCAGGACTGCTTCTTGAGCTCTAATCACACTCTCGCAGACTTTTCTGGTGATTCTAAAGTAGATGACAATGTATGTGTGTCGTTTAAGAGGAAAAGATGCCTGTTTTTGTTGTTGTTATTACTGTCAGGAAATGTACAACCTAACCCTGGTCCGCCCAGTAGTAGTAGTCAGATCGCTACTCCTGCTGATTTTAAAGCTAGGTCTGGGTTGGGTTTCATCCACTTGAATGTGCGCAGTCTGTTAGGTAAACTAGATTGTGTCCGTATCTGGGCTCGACTGACGCTGACGTCATTGTTTTATCAGAAACATGGCTAAATAAATCTATTCTGGCCTCTGACATTGCCTTAAATGGTTTTAATGTGTATCGTACCGACCGGCCTAATAAAGGTGGTGGCGTTGCCATTTATGTTAAGAATAAGTTCAGTGTAACCACATTAGTTTCCAAATCGATCAGTAAGCAATTCGAATTTTTAGCCTTAAATATAGAAGTGGCAAAGGGTCAACAGGTCATGGTGGTGGGCTGTTACAGACCCCCCTCAGCTGGCAAGGACTCCTTGTCTTCACTAGCAAATCTTTTATCACAACTAGACTACAAGGAAATAGTGCTACTTGGAGATTTTAACTGGGACTGGTTAACTGCAGTGTCAGAGGATTTTAAAAACCTTTGTATCTCTTTGAATGTTACTCAGATTGTGGACAGTCCTACTCGCCCTAACATTAAGTCCCCTAATAAATCCTCCCTAATTGATCTCATTCTAACTAATGTTCCCTATAAATACTCATCTGTGGGAGTATTTGTGAATGATCTGAGTGATCACTGTGCTGTAGCCACAATTAGGGACACTAAGGTCCAAAAGGTTAAACCTCGTATTATCATCAAGAGAGACATAAAGCATTTTGTGGAGCAGGGTTTTGTTCATGATCTGTTTGGGTTTGATTGGGGAAAAATCGATCTGTGTGCTGATGTAGAAACTGCATGGTCTTATTTTTATCTTGGTTTTATGGAGATCATTGATAGACATGCACCCCTGCGTACATTTAGAGTGAAGGGACGAGACAATCCTTGGTTTTCTGCTAATCTGTCCAGTCTCCTTCATGAGAGAAACAAGGCCTGGGCAAAGGCTAGGAGATCAGGCTCAGAGGTAGAATGGCTGCGTTTTAGGCAGCTAAGGAATAGCTTCACTTCAAATGTCAAAAGTGCTAAATCAAAGTATTATCTGTCAGTTACCACAAAGAATCTGAATAATCCTAGGAACATGTTGGAAAGCCATTAAATCGATTATCCACCGGTGATATCCGTAATGAGCTACCTCCGTGCCTTCACCACAGCATCTGGCTCTATATCGGACAGGGCTACTATGCTAAACTGCTTTAATGAGCATTTTGTGTCCTGTGGTTCTCTGTTTGATTCTGTTTCTAACTCTGCTTCTGTGAACACTACAGTCTGTGACTCTGAACAACGTGTGTCTGGAAAACCCTTTCAGTTTTACCCCTTTTACTGTTGATGTTGTTCGTGAAGCTTTAACCAAGTTAGATCCTAAGAAACCGGCCGGCCCGGACAACGTAGAACCTTTCTTTTTAAAGATAGCTGCAGATTTTATTGCTCCACCTCTCACTACTCTTTTTAACCTCTCCCTCAGCACGAACACAATTCCAAAAGTATGGAAGTCAGCGTATGTCCTGCCTTTGCTAAAAGGAGGGGAGGCCACCTTATTAAATAACTATAGGCCAATCTCTAAGTTGTCAGTTCTGGCTAAGGTTCTTGAACGCCTAGTGAGTGAACAGGTAAAGGAGTTTTTATGTACAAATGACATCCTGTCTAAACATCAGTCAGGCTTCAGAAAGCAACACAGCACCATCACTGCCACAATGAAAGTGGTGAATGATGTGGAGAGTATCTTAGATAATAAGCAGAGTTGTGCAGCTCTATTTATTGACCTGTCCAAAGCGTTTGATACCGTCGATCATCATCTTAAAGCAGAGGCTACTCAGTATAGGCATATCCAGCCATGCAGTGGGTGGTTTGTGAACTACCTCTCTGAAAGGTCCCAATGTGTTCACTTTGATGGGCTGTCTTCTGAGTGGTTAAACATCACTAATGGTGTTCCTCAAGGTTCTGTTTTAGGCCCACTTTTATTCTCCATCTACTATCAACAGTTTAGGTGAAAATGTGGATGAAGCTACTTTACATTTGTATGCGGATGATACCGTGATGTCCTGTGCAGGTCCCTCCATTCAGGAGGCTGGTGTTCAATTACAGGCTGTTTTTAACATTATTCAGACTCAGCTCTCTGAACTAAAGCTTCTTTTAAATGTTGATAAAACCAAGGTAATGCTCTTTTCTAAAGCTAAAAAGACACCAGAGCCTGTTTTAGATATTGTAACTACGCAAGGAATAAAACTTGAAGTGGTTACCTGTTACAAATACCTTGGTATCTGGCTTGATGATTGTCTCTCTTTTAAACTTCATGTCAATAACCTGCTTAAAAAGCTGAGGGTTAGACTAGGTTTCTTCTACAGGAACAAGTCCTGTTTCTCGCTTGAGGCCAGGAAAAGGCTCTGTGACCTTTTGACCTGTGCTGGACTATGGTGATCTGATGTATATGAATGCACCTGCCTATTGCCTGAACAAGTTAGATGCTGTGTATCACAGCGCTCTGAGATGTGTTACTAATTGTAAAGCACTTACTCATCACTGTACCCTGTATGCCAAGGCAGGTCTGCATCACTTACTGTAAAGAGGCTCAGTCATTGGAACACGTTTATTTATAAAGCTTTGTTGGGTAAACTCCCGTATTATATCTGCTCTCTGAAAACACAGAGTTGCAAGCAGCTGTTGTCTGAGATGGCATGATGTAGTATTGTTAGATGTGCCAAGAGCAAGGACTGTCTCAGGTAAGACAGCTTTTATGCGCAGCTCCACTTGCTTGGAACAATCTTCAGCAAGAATTGAAACTGAGCAATCTCATTCCTCTGCATGTTTTTAAAGCTAAGGCTAAATGAAATGCTCGTTGATACTATGGGCACTTGTAAATGTCTATATGTAAATGTATCCTGTAAATATAATGTATAATGTCCTTTATTGTTTCATGTGGAACCTATATGCTGCAGGTCTCCCTTGAAAAAGAGATCTATGATCTCAATGGGACCAATCTGGTTAAATAAAGGTTTGAAATGAAATGAACCAGAGGGAACGCTGCGGAGGAGAAGGAGTGTTTCATGAGATCGATAGACCTTCCTCTCACAGGAGAGCTGCTCTGAACACGGTGGAACTAAACCCTTTGTGTAAATGTCTATATGTAAATGTATCCTGTAAATATAATGTATGATGTCCTTTATTGTTTTATGTGGAACCTATTTGTTAAATAAATAAAGGTTTGAAATGAAATGAATTTACTTTTTCTCACAATTCTTAAGAATATATATTTTTTCCAATTTATTTTGATTTCATTATTTTATTTCTTTGTAAGCTAAATGTTAGATCCTTGACTTTTTATCCAAAAAAATTACAAAATAATGATTTATTTTCCTGAAAGTCAGTTTTTCAGTTGATTTTTTCTGATTCATATTTTCTGATTTTTCATTTCATTTTTTTTAGATTTGCTTTCACTCTGAAAACAAAATATTCTTTCTAATTTAATTTTCTTCCGAAAATCTCAGTTTCTTTCCTCAGAAATCTGAGAATCCTAAAAATTGTTGTCAGAATTATTGAAAAATTATGTTTTGTGTCTTATTTTGAGAAAATGTTTTTTCTTTCGGTGATTTCATGTTTTTTTTACTGAAAATCTCAGAATTCAGATTCTCTGATTTCCCAGAACTCACGTCTTCGTCTCAGACTTTGAGTTTAAGGGCAAAATTCTGACAACAATTTATTTTTTATTCAGAAAATCCTTTTTATTTCAAATTTAACAGAAACAAATATTTATTTTCTGAAAAATAATTTTTTTCTGAATTTCTCGGAATTGTTGATTTCAGGATTCTGATGTTTTTCTAAAGTGTAAGAACTTCTAAAAAGAAGTGCGTGCGTGCGGGCGGGCGAGCGAGCGTGCGGGCGTGCGGGCGTGCGTGCGTGCGTGTGTGTGTGTGTGTGTGGGTGTTGTTTCTGTCCTTTAAGTAAGATTCAAACCAATTTAGAACTGTTTCCGAAAGTCCCACCCAGTTTTCCAGTCGGTCTAGTAATATGCTGTGGTCAACAGTGTCAAACGCAGCACTGAGATCTAATAATACTAACTCTGAAGTTCTGCCACTGTCTGTGTTTAAGTGGATGTCATTAAAGACCTTTACAAGAGCAGTCTCAGTGCTGTGGTTTGGACGAAAGCCTGACTGGAACACATCCAAACAGTTATTTAAATGCAAGAAATTACTCAACTGTTGAAAAACAACTTTTTCAATGATTTTACCTAGAAATGGGAGGTTTGATATGGGCCTGTAATTGTTCATTCCTGAAGCATCTAGATTATTCTTTTTTAAGAGCGGTTTAATGACTGCAGTTTTCAGGGCCTGTGGAGAAACACCTGTGTGGAGAGATTTGTTTACTAGATGAAGTAGATCTGAGGCCATGCAACGAAAAACATCTTTGAAAAATCCTGTTGGAATAATATCAAGGCAGCAGGAGGAGGACTTCAGAAGTTGAATAATGTCCTCTAGGTTTTTATCATTAATCTGATGGAATTGTGTCATGGTGTTTGAATTGATGTTAAGTGGACACAGAGACAACACATTTTCTGTTCCTGATGCAGAGGCACTGACTGCTTGTCTGATGTTCTGAATGTTGTCAGTGAAGAAGGCAAAATCATTGCACGCCCTGGTGGATAGAAATTCAGAGGCTACTGACACTGGGGGGTTAGTTAGTCTGTCGACGGTAGCAAACAAGGCACGTGCGTTGTTTTTGTTTTTGGTAATGATGTCAGAGAAGAACGATTGTCGTGCGTTTTTCAATTCCAAATTATAAAGGCCAAGTCTCTCTTTATAGATTTCAAAGTGAACCTGGAGATTTGTTTTTCGCCACCTGCGTTCAGCTTTTCGACATTCTCTTTTTTCTGTTTTCACGGTCATGGCCTTTCTCCATGGAGATATTTTCTTGCCAGACACTTCCTTTACCTTAGTTGGAGCAATGGCATCTATAACATTTTTAATTTTTGAATTAAAATGATCTACTAGCTCATTTACTGAGATGTTAGCAGGGGCAAGTGTGGAAGAAAAATTCTGAGTAAACATTTCCCTAGTGTTTTCAGTTAAATATCGCTTTGTGGTTACCTCTTTCTGAACATTTTTGTGAACAGAAATAGAGCTCTGAAAGAAAACACAGGAATGGTCAGAGAGTGCAACATCAGTCACCACAACCTTAGAGATATTCAGACCCTTTGAGATAATTAAGTCCAGAGTGTGCCCCTTATTGTGCGTGGGCTCCGTCACATGCTGAGTCAGTCCATAGCTATCAAGAACACAAAACAGTTCTTTTGCCCTTCTGTCCTGGGGGTTGTCAACATGGATGTTAAAATCACCAACAATGACTAGACGGTCAAAGTCAATACACACTATAGACAGCAGTTCAGTAAAGTCATCAAAAAAGCTTGCACAGTATTTGGGTGGTCTATAGATATTTAGGAACAGAGCTCGAGAGGAGCATTTCAGCTGAAGGGCCACATATTCAAAAGAAGCAAAGTTCCCATAAGATGTCTTCCTGCATTGAAGGGAGTCATTGAACAGAATAGCAACTCCACCCCCTTTCTTATGCATTCTTTCCTGACTCATGAAACTAAAGTTGGGAGGGGTTGATTCGATAAGAACAGCTGCACTGTTATTTTGTTCAATCCAAGTTTCTGTTAAAAACATAAAATCCAGATTATGCTCAGTGATAAAATCATTGATTAAAAATGTTTTTCCTGCCAAAGACCTGACATTTAATAAAGCTAGTTTAAGTTCGTTAAACACACTATCAGTCAGGTTTTTTGTACCAAGCTGTGGCTGACATGGAATCACTGCTAAATTAGATAAACTCACACAAACGTTTGAGCGCTTCCTGTATCTAAGATGATTCACCGCTCTTAATCTATTACCTATCAACACAGATATCGGCAAAGCTACAGGCAGGCAGGGCCCCGGCATGTCCTGGAAAGAGTTGAGAGTGCCATACGCCCTTGAGCCTGGACCCAGCAGATATCAGTTTGCAGCGTTTTGTACACACACATCCCTATCAGGCTTTGAAGGGGAGGGAGGACCCACCACCCTGCTCCTCTCATCATAGAAGGGCAGGGTGAGGGCTACACTGTAGAAAGGGGGGTTTAGAAATCTGCTTCCATCTTCCTTGTATTGTTTTGGTTTGGATGATTGTGGTAGGCATGGTGATGAAGCCGGGGGAGATGGTGCGCGTCTCTGCTTCGGTGATTTTGGTGGGCGTCGTTGAGGGGCGGGGGTAAAGGACATGCTGCCAATCCTGCGTGTCGCCTTCATGCGGTCATCGAACTCCAGGGGGGTGGGCGAGGGTGAAAGGGTGAGCGGAGAGTAGAGAGAGCTGGGGGATGAATGAAGAGTATCCTCAAAGGCGTTGACAGGAGGGTGACGGGCAGTGGAGACTCCTCCATGTGTCTCCCATAATCAGAACATTCCTCAGGCGGGGGCAGTGATAATTCTTCAAGGTTTTCTGCGCAATGTGTTGTGTCTTTCTCCTGTTTTAATTCCTCTTGCCGCTTGTCCTTGGCAGAGGGAACAGATTGATGACGCAGGCAGTTGAATTTGTTAGAGATAAACAATTTCACTCCTGACTTGTTCAGGCAAACTCCATTTGCCTTGAAAAGATGTCTGCGGTACCAGAAAAAGTTAAAATTGTCAATAAAATGGACAGAATGGTCAGTACAGGCAGTTGAAAGCCAGGTGTTCAGTGCAAACAATCTGCTGAATCTCTCCACTCCTCTTCTGACTGGCGGTAGAGGGCCACTGATGAACACCTCTGCATTTAGAGAGCTGACAGTTTCCAACAAACATTTAAAGTCTTCTTTCAGCACTTCTGACTGTTGTTTCACAACATCATTTGTTCCAATGTGTAGTACCACATTCTTCACAGTTTGATGTTCAGCCCCAATATGCAGGATCTTCTCAGCCAAGTCAGATACCACATCCTTGGGAAAACAGAGTACTTTGGTGTTGTTCTTACTACACAGACCTTTTACATCTCTTACAGCAGAGTCACCCACAATCAGAGTTTCAGGCCCAGTCGTTAGCTTTCCCTCTAGCCTTTTACTTTTGGAGTAGCTATTGATTCCCACGACATAGTCCATTCACTTCCACGTTAACTTCCAACCGTTGCATTTTCATTTCCAACACAGCCATCTTCTGTATAAGTTTGTGGAAGTCATCTGTAGAGAACGGAGGCATTTTGCTACCAACTAGCTTAAGCTAAATAGCATGCAGTAGCCTACCAGGCTTTAGCTGTTGCTAGGCCACGCTACTGTAAGACTGAGGTCGTCGTAAAAATGTTGAAATATGGCTGAAACCCTCCGTCTATTTACGAAGATGAACTGACCCAGTGATAAGTTAATGTCCAGGAGCCGCTGCTCGAAGTTTTCAGAGAATAAGAATAGGAAAATCAGCATCAGAAGTAAGCAGAGGCAAGAGCAAGCAGAAAAGCGTCTGCACAGGTAATCATAATACATTTCAATAAACTGCTGCACTTGAATATATATTATTATGCAACCACAATAAATGGAACTCTAACTTCATTAAATTCATCAGCCCACTACTGAAGGTAGCAATAGCTCTGGAATGCATGTATTGATTGCACCAGTTATAGTTGGATTAGATCAATGTAATTATTACGCTTGCATAAAAAAGCATTTAACGTCAAATATATGTAATGATTAGATTAGAGCTTTATCGTCTCTCTGTGTCATCGAGACAATAAACATAAAACATTTAGGACAATCAGTCATAGATACAGAACAGAGATCACATGGCAACGAAACAAAGAAGAACCAGACAGGCAGGGCCGGCCCTCGGCATAGGCAGTATAGGCGAATGCTAAGGGCGCATCGACCCATAGGGGGCGCCGATTTATTTTTAAATTTCATAACAACACAATTTCCCGATTATGGATCAACAAAGTACATCTGATTATCTTATACTAACAGAACTACGCATATATTGCGTACAGCGCCAATAAACTATGGCACACCCCCCAAATCAAGTTGAACCGCCGCAGCTCATCAAAACCAGAGGTTTATGTGAAATTGTTCTTTTTTAGAAATAATGGTTTTAGTGTGCAATTATAGCTTTTAATTTTGTATTCGTGTTCATTTGAAATAAATCAAACTCCCAAAAAACGTACACAGCTTCTGTGTGCTTTCATTAACATTGGAATTGGCTGTGTGAGCGGCCGCGGGGGGGGGGGGGCTTTAGAGAGCTCTCTCCTGAGAGACTGAGAGGCTCTGATAACCTCAGCTCAGTGAGGTAAAGGAACAGCTTTACATATCCCTGTTGCACATATCCCTATATCCCTAATGCACATATCCCTATATCCCTAATGCACATATCCCCATATCCCTAATGCACATATCCCTGTTGCACATATCCCTAATGCACATATCCCTGTTGCACATATCCCTGTTGCACATATCCCTATATCCCTAATGCACATATCCCTATATCCCTAATGCACATATCCCTATATCCCTAATGCACATATCCCTAATGCACATATCCCTGTTGCACATATCCCTGTTGCACATATCCCTATATCCCTGTTGCACATATCCCTAATGCACATATCCCTAATGCACATATCCCTAATGCACATATCCCTGTTGCACATATCCCTATATCCCTGTTGCACATATCCCTATATCCCTGTTGCACATATCCCTATATCCCTGTTGCACATATCCCTGTTGCACATATCCCTATATCCCTGTTGCACATATCCCTAATGCACATATCCCTGTTGCACATATCCCTGTTGCACATATCCCTATATCCCTAATGCACATATCCCTGTTGCACATATCCCTGTTGCACATATCCCTATATCCCTAATGCACATATCCCTATTGCACATATCCCTGTTGCACATATCCCTGTTGCACATATCCCTGTTGCACATATCCCTATTGCACATATCCCTGTTGCACATATCCCTATTGCACATATCCCTATTGCACATATCCCTGTTGCACATATCCCTATATCCCTGTTGCACATATCCCTATATCCCTAATGCACATATCCCTGTTGCACATATCCCTGTTGCACATATCCCTATATCCCTAATGCACATATCCCTGTTGCACATATCCCTGTTGCACATATCCCTATATCCCTAATGCACATATCCCTATTGCACATATCCCTGTTGCACATATCCCTGTTGCACATATCCCTGTTGCACATATCCCTGTTGCACATATCCCTATATCCCTATTGCACATATCCCTATATGCCTGTTGCACATATCCCTGTTGCACATATCCCTGTTGCACATACATACATCAAATATTGCACTTCCTCTATTTAACCTTCTTGATTGCACAAACTACACTGTAAACATTGCACCTCCCAACAACTCCTAACAACATAATCACAATTGCTTCTGACTGTTCAGCAGCTTGATGGACAGCGGACAGGTTGACAGTCTACTGCAGGCAGAACAGGTGAGGCTGTGAGTAGATGAAGATGAGACAGATAGAGAATCATGACGTCACTGATCTAATAAACAGGAAGCTGACCTGAGAACAGCTTCCTGTCGCAGCTACATGTTGTTTAACGGCAGAAATAACCCATTAACCCCCCCCCCGCAGGGGATGGAGCCTCGGGCCTCCGTGTTACCATGGAGACGCTGCATCCACCTGACCCTTCTGCTGCTGCACCTGAGTTTACCTGGAGGTACGCACACTTTATTTAAATAATAATAATGGGTTTTATTTGTAACACACTTCATATTTGAAGACGAAGTGCTACCAGCAGTGAGCAGAAGGTGAGGGAGTATGAGGGGTGAGGAGTTCCTTGAGGTAGGGAGGTGTCAGGGTGCGTGGAGAAAGTAGGACCCAAATGCAGTATTAACAAAAAGCGAGCTTTATTTAAAAAAAAAAAGTCGATGACAAAAGAAAACAAGAAACAAACTTAACATTACCAAAAACAGGGGAGTACGAGTACAGAATCCAGGACCAAAACTTCAAGGACAAACATGGAGCGTGACGTGAAGGGAAGACAAGGCGAGGCGAGGCAAGTTTATTTATATAGCACTTTTCAACACAAGGCAATTCAAAGTGCTTTACAAAAAATGAAAGACATTAAGAAAATGGCATTTAAAATCAGTCATTAAAAAGAAAAGCGAATAAAATAAACATTAAAAGAAAAAATACATGGATAAAAGTTACAGTGATAAAAGTTACAGTGCAGTCTAAGATATGAATAGTTCAATTAAAAGCAGCGACAAAAAGCAAAGTCTTCTTGCTGGATTTAAAAGTAGTCAGAGTTGCAGTGGACCTGCAGGTTTCTGGGAGTTTGTTCCAGATATTTGGAACATAATAACTGAACGCTGCTTCTCCATGTTTAGTTCTGACTCTGGGGACAGAAAGCTGACCAGTCCCTGAAGACCTGAGAGATCTGGATGGTTCATCATTTAGCAGGAGGTCACAAATGTATTTTGGGCCTAAACCATTCAGTGCTTTATAAACCAGCAGCAGTATTTAGAAATCTATTCTTTGACACACAGGAAGCCAGTGTAAAGACTTCAGAACAGGAGTGATCCACTTTCTTAGTGTTAGTGAGGACTCGAGCAGCGGCGTTCTGAATCAGCTGCAGCTTTCTAATAGATGTTTTAGTGAGACCTGTGAAGACACCATTACAGTAGTCGAGTCTACTGAAGATAAAAGCATGGACACGTTTTTCCAAATCCTGCTGTGACATTAGTCTTTTAATCCTAGATATATTCTTTAGGTGATAGTAGGCTGATTTAGTAACTGTTTTAATATGACTGTTGAAACTCAGGTCAGAGTCCATGACTACACCTAGATTTCTGGCTTTATCTGTCAAACAATGAACCGACAGGGGAACACAGGGAAAGACAGACTAAATACAGAGAGGGGTAATCACGGGACAAGAAACAGCTGGGTAAGGGAGGGAGAAACACAAGGGCAACAGGTGAACACAATGAGACAATCAGACACAGGAGGGAAACTAACGACAGGAAGGCACACACAGGAAGTAGGACCAGACAAGACACAAGGAGGAAAACATGAGACAGGGAACACAGAACAGCAAAATAAAACCAAAACTTAACACATGAAAAAACTCAAATCCTGACATAACCCCCCCCCCTCAAGGGACGGATTCAAGATGTCCATACAAAGTCCAACATTTCCAAAAGGGTGTGTGGAGGGGGTCCGGAGGACGGGTCTGGGTCGACAGCCCAGAGGCAAGGCAGAGTTCAAAAAGGGGCGAAGGCCACAGCAGGGGGCCGGGCATGAGGGCGAAGGAGTCGGCGGGACCCCCAACGAAACAGGACATGGGGTTGGCAGGACCCCCGGCAGAACAGTAGTCGGCGGGACCCCCAACGGGACAGGACATGGAGTTGGCAGGACCCCCAACGGGACAGGACATGGAGTTGGCAGGACCCCCAACGAAACAGGTGTCGGCTGGACCCCCAACGGCACAGGACATAGGGTTGGCAGGACCCCTGGCAGAACATAGTCGGCGGGACCCCCAACGAAACAGGGTATGGGGTTGGCAGGACCCCCGGCAGAACAGTAGTTGGCGGGACCCCCAACGGCACAGGACATAGAGTGGGGACTTGAGTAGGGACTCGAGTAGGGACTAGAGAAGGGACATGAGATGGGACACGAGAGGGAACTCGAGAGGTGACTCGAGAGGAGACTAGAGAGGGAACTTGAGAGGGAACTCGAGAGGGGACTCGAGAGGAGACTAGAGAGGGGACTTGAGAGGGGACTTGAGAAGAGACCCGAAAAGGAACTGGAGAGGGAACTTGAGAGGGAACTCGAGAGGGGACTCGAGAGGGGACTCGAGAGGAGACTAGAGAGGGGACTTGAGAGGGGACTTGAGAAGAGACCCGAAAAGGAACTTGAGAGGGGACTCGAGAGGAGACTCGAGAGGGGACTTGAGAGGGGACTTGAGAGGGGACCCGAAAAGGAACTGGAGAGGGAACTTGAGACGGTCGGTACGCCGACAGGACACGGGGAGCTGGCGTCGGCCGGAGAGTCAACAGGTGATGAGGAGCCGGAACAGAAGCCGCGACCATGGCTGTGTGGGCCAGGTAATGGAGTACGAGCTGGCTTCCTGACCTTGCGGTTTTTAGAGGTCTTTTGGAGGCTCCGTGGACCTCCAAACGCCAGGCCAGACCCCAACAAAGGGTCAGAGGCTCGAGACAAGCTTTCAGGGCTGCTTGTAAAAGTTTTAAGCCACTCAGGCAACGAGCTGCTGAGCCAGGGCTTGCGAGCAACCTCCTGGCGTGCCTCCTTCAAAGCAGCCTCTTTAGCCCATCTGGATGAGGCTGCCAACCAAGTATAACAAATGTACTCTAGGGCGTACTTGAGGTGATCCACCTGTTGAGCCAACGAAAAAGAAACAGCTGAGTCCATTACTGGTCGGTTCATTCTGTCAGGGTGCGTGGAAAAGGTAGGACCCAAATGCAGTATTAACAAAAAGCGAGCTTTATTTTTTTTTAAAAAGCCGATGACAAAAGAAAACAAGAAACAAACTTAACATTACCAAAAACAGGGGAGCACGAGTACAGAATCCAGGACCAAAACTTCAAGGACAAACATGGAGCGTGACGTGAAGGGAAGACAAACAATGAACCGACAGGGGAACACAGGGAAAGACAGACTAAATACAGAGAGGGGTAATCACGGGACAAGAAACAGCTGGGTAAGGGAGGGAGAAACACAAGGGCAACAGGTGAACACAATGAGACAATCAGACACAGGAGGGAAACTAACGACAGGAAGGCACACACAGGAAGTAGGACCAGACAAGACACAAGGAGGAAAACATGAGACAGGGAACACAGAACAGCAAAATAAAACCAAAACTTAACACATGAAACTCAAACCCTGACAGGAGGGGCAGTTCCATGAATGCACTGGTGGGTGAGGGAGTATGATGTTTGTCTGTTGATGTTACACATGGAGCTGCTGTGATGCAAGGAGCATTTCAGACTTCATCTGACCATTAAAGTGTTATGGTGTCTCTGCAGCCTCCTAATTTCTGCTTCCTCTCTACTTCCTCTCTGCTTCCTCTCTTCTTCCTCTCTACTTCCTCTCTACTTCCTCTATGCTTCCTCCCCTCTCCTCTCTGCAGGCGCCGCTTCCTGCCGGGTCCTCCGGTGTAACTCTGACTTCGTGGCGGCGACGTTGAACCTGGGCAGCGTCGAGGGGTCAGTGCTGGAATCAGGAGGATCAGGAGGACCAGGCAGACCAGGAGGACCAGGAGGATCAGGAGGATCAGGAGGATCAGGAGGACCAGGCAGACCAGGAGGATCAGGAGGATCAGGAGGATCAGGAGGATCAGGAGGACCAGGCAGACCAGGCAGACCAGGATGATCAGGAGGACCAGGAGGACCAGGAGGACCAGGCAGACCAGGCAGACCAGGATGATCAGGAGGATCAGGAGGACCAGGAGGACCAGGCAGACCAGGCAGACCAGGAGGATCAGGAGGATCAGGAGTATCAGGAGGACCAGGAGGACCAGGAGGATCAGGAGGACCAGGAGGATCAGGAGGACCAGGAGAATCAGGAGGACCAGGAGGATCAGGAGGACCAGGCAGACCAGGAGGATCAGGAGGATCAGGAGGACCAGGCAGACCAGGCAGACCAGGAGGATCAGGAGGATCAGGAGGATCAGGAGGACCAGGAGGACCAGGAGGACCAGGAGGATCAGGAGGACCAGGAGGATCAGGAGGACCAGGAGAATCAGGAGGATCAGGAGGACCAGGAGGACCAGGAGGACCAGGAGGATCAGGGGGACCAGGAGGTTACTGCGTGGCGCTGCGGTCCTACGCCTCCTGCACGCGCCGCACGGCTCACTCGTGCCGCGGCGACCTGGCCTTCCACTCGGCGGTTCAGGGCATCGAGGATCTTCTGATCCAGCACCGCTGCCCGAGGGTCGGGGGGGGTTAGCGCCCAGCCGCGCCGCCCCCCCCCCCCCTCAGCTGGACCCCTGTCTGTACGAACAGACCGCCGACGGACCGGAGTTCCTGCACTGCGCCGTGTTCGGAGACCCCCACGTCCGTACCTTCAGCGACGACTTCCAGACCTGCCAGGTGCGGGGGGCGTGGCCTCTGGTGGACAACGACTTCCTGTTCATACAGGCCACCAGCACGCCCTGCGAGGGTGGGGGGCGGAGCACCGCCACCACCAAGGTGAGGCTCATCTGAGGCGTGATGTCATCAAACTGTTAGATTCAGTTTTAAGACTCAGGAGTTATTTAGCTTTAAGAAGAATGTAGCACAGATTTACAGACGTCTCTTTGCCTCCTGATTCAACACAATGATAACATGTGCTCAAGAGTGATACAGAGTAATACAATGTGCTCAAGAGTGATACAGAGTAATACGAAGTGCTAAAGAGTGATACAGAGTAAAACGAAGTGCAAAAGAGTGATACAGAGTAATACAAAGTGCTCAAGAGTGATACAGAGTAATATGAAGTGCTAAAGAGTGATACAGAGTAAAACGAAGTGCTAAAGAGTGATACAGAGTAATACAAAGTGCTAAAGAGTGATACAGAGTAATACAAAGTGATACAGAGTGATACAAAGTGCCAAAGAGTGATACAGAGTGATACAAAGGGCTAAAGGGTGATACAGAGTGATACAAAGGGCTAAATAGTGATACAAAGTGCTAAAGTGTGATACAGGGTGATACAAAGTGCTAAAGAGTGATACAAAGTGCTAACGAGTGATACAGAGTAATACAAAGTGCTAAAGAGTGATACATAGTAATACAAAGGGCTAAATAGTGATACAGAGTGATACAAAGGGCTAAATAGTGATACAAAGTGCTAAAGAATGATACAGGGTGTAACAAAGTGCTAAAGAGTGATACAAAGTGCTAACGAGTGATACAGAGTGATACAAAGGGCTAAAGAGTGATACAGAGTGATACAAAGGGCTAAATAGTGATACAAAGTGCTAAAGAGTGATACAAAGGGCTAAATAGTGATACAGAGTGATACAAAGGGCTAAATAGTGATACAAAGTGCTAAAGAGTGATACAGGGTGATACAAAGTGCTAAAGAGTGATACAACGTGCTAACGAGTGATACAGAGTGATACAAAGTGCTAAAGAGTGATACAGAGTAATACAAAGTGCTAAAGAGTGATACAGGGTGATACAAAGTGCTAAAGAGTGATACAAAGTGCTAACGAGTGATACAGAGTGATACAAAGTGCTAAAGAGTGATACAAAGGGCTAAAGAGTGATACATAGTGATACAAAGGGCTAAATAGTGATACAAAGTGCTAAAGAGTGATACAGGGTGATACAAAGTGCTAAAGAGTGATACAACGTGCTAACGAGTGATACAGAGTGATACAAAGTGCTAAAGAGTGATACAGAGTAATACAAAGTGCTAAAGAGTGATACAGGGTGATACAAAGTGCTAAAGAGTGATACAAAGTGCTAACGAGTGATACAGAGTGATACAAAGTGCTAAAGAGTGATACAAAGGGCTAAAGAGTGATACATAGTGATACAAAGGGCTAAATAGTGATACAAAGTGCTAAAGAGTGATACAGAGTGATACAAAGGGCTAAATAGTGATACAGAGTGATACAAAGGGCTAAATAGTGATACAAAGTGCTAAAGAGTGATACAGGGTGATACAAAGTGCTAAAGGGTGATACAACGTGCTAACGAGTGATACAGAGTGATACAAAGTGCTAAAGAGTGATACAGAGTAATACAAAGTGCTAAAGAGTGATACAAAGTGCTAAAGAGTGAAGTCTGACGTCTCTGTCTCTGCTGTCCTCAGATTAGCATCATCTTTAAGAGCTGGCGTCAGTGTGTGGACCAGCAGCTGTACCAGGCCGAGCTCGATAACGTTCCCGTCGCCTTCGCCGACGGCTCGGTGTGGAGCGGGGGGGGGGGGGGGGGTCAGCAGGGTGGGCGGCGCCCCAGCCTCACGGTGAGCTCTCGGCTCCCCGGGCGGCACGCTGAGATCCGGGCGGAGCACATCGACTCCCTGCTGGTGGTGCGGCAGAGCGGCCGCTCGCTGGGCGTGTCGCTGCGCTCGCCACGCGGTGTGGCCTTCGCCTTCGGGCCGGATCAGGACCTCCAGCTGTGCGTGAGGGGGTGCCCGTCCTCCCAGAGGCTCGCCGCGCCGCGCCCTCCCCACCCTGTGCCGCCCGCCGCCGCACAAGCGCACTGTGGCGAGCTGCTTCCTGTCAGAGACATTTACTTCCACGCCTGCGTGTTTGACCTGCTCTCCGGCGGAGACTTGAACTCCAGCGCGGCGGCGGTCGGCGCGCTGCAGGACGCCGCCGCCATGATGCTCGACCCTGGGAAGCTGCACCTGCTGAGGTGCGCCGCCATGCACACACCCCCCCCCACTTTGATGCTGCTGCTGCTCGGCATGCTGGGAACTCTGAGCACAACGCTGGGTCACATCTGAGGAAGAGGAGGAGTCACATGGGAGGAAACACACTGTGAAAGCTTCAGACCTTTGATCCACAGAGACATGTGACCTCCTCTCACCTGTTGAACACTGTGACTAACAGACGTCACCTCAACCCCCCCTCTTCAGCACGGACTGTTTCCTGCCTGGTTGAATATGCTAATGAGGCGATGTGTGATGTGATTCAGGACAGACAAAGATGGATCTGTTTTATATGAAAGTGTCTCTCCCTCTGACTCGGGATGAGCTTCAGTGAGAGATCAACTGTAAACTGACCTTCAGGCGATTCATCACAGTTTTATAAACCTATAAAGATAATAAATGTAAGGAGGGGCTGCCCCAGCAAGTTGTTGTTGTTACCAGTTTGTGATCGGGCATCTCTCGGTCAGAGATAGTTAGTGTTGTGGGACACCTGGAACACATCCTGCTCGGGGTGTAGATGACCCCGAGCCATTGGAGACAACTAATGTGATTCAGTGTCCTCAGCTGTTTAGTCTCTCTATTGGAGAATGTTGGACCTGGAGCTGCAGGAGGGCTCTTCAGAACTGATGGTGGCATCTCAACCGTGTGGTCAGACCGTGGCCCGTGACATGTCTTCTCCGGCCGAAGCTCCAAATAACCGTCAGTGTTTGCCATCAGAGCTCCAGCTCTCCTCGTGTCTCTCTGACCCCTAGGTTCCACCGGGTCCATCTGCGCCCCGGTTTTGGTCCGGCCTCCTCCGGCGTCATAACCCACCGGGCGCGTTTCAGAAGCATTTCAGAAGCGGAGCGTCTTGCCTGCCGGCTTGCAGTTTTGGTTGATTTGGGCATATTTCCTGGACAGGCTGCTGTGTAGACAAAGTTAATAATAATTATATTCCAGTTATAAACGACATGAATCAAAGACGTGATGATCATCATAATTATTCTATATATATAATTTACACAGTGCCTGTGAACCGGAGGAGAACGCTGGCATTTCTCCTCCTACTTGAAAGACTGCGGAGGGATAGGGTCTGCAAAATTAGTTTGTGTGTGTATATATGCTATATATCAGAGGTGGGACCAAGTCATTGCCTTCAAGTTCAAGTCAAGTCCCAAGTCCTAAACTTTGAAAACCGAGTCTTAAACAAGTCATTATGTGCTTTTCAACATACCAGTTGCATAAACATAAAATGAAGTAACAGTTTCATTCAGCCACACAATTTGTGTGCTTTTTATTATTGTGAAAAAGTATGTGAAGTATGTGTTTGTTATTGTCAGACAGTGTGAGTGAGTGAAAAACACAAGTTATAGATGCATCAATCTCAGGGTCCAAGAGACCACATTTTCCCAAATGAAGCGACAGGCTGAGAAACATAACATGAAGTAACAGTTCCATTCACCCACACTTGTTCTATTATCTCGGGGCCCTATAATGCATTGCATTTGCAAAAGACCAAATTGGTCAATAGTCGGTCACTCATTTGTGCACGATGAGGTCGCAGGATGATGCCACCATGGCTAAAAACTCGCTCCACCGGAGCACTGGAGGCAGGCACTGCCAGAACTGTGATGGCCACTTTGAACAGCGAAGGAAGAACCTTCATGTTCATTGCCCAGAACAAAAGGACATTCTGTCCGTCAGCGATGTGGAGATAGTGACTTAGCTGCAGTGCTGGAGTGGTCCCAACATCCTTCTTCTTCCTCTTATGGTAGGCAGCAAACAGCCCTTCACCTTGTCCAAGGCTCTCTTGCTCATCAACACAAGGCGTAGGTTGCTCTGTCTCCAAAGCCTCTCTCGCAGGATCAGTTCTGGCAAAACATGTAAAAACAAAACAAAAAAAAGACACAAAAGAGCCCTTATTATATTTTGTATTGGTGATGCAGTAGGTTAAACTGAACACATATTATTGTTGCAATCAATTAAAAGGAAATTATGAGTAAAATAGTAATAATAAACTCAATTAAGTTTACCGTTCACATGTTGTAGAACCTCAGCTTTGACCTCAAGACTGACCAGCACATGGCGGTCTCTCCACATCAGAGAACAGGCTGGATCCAAAGCAGCTGCTTTGAGGAACACAGGGTCTGAAAGGGGGGGGGGGGGGGGCAGGTGTTCCATCCTGTGTTAATGTGGCCATTTTCACATTGATGAAAATCCCCCCAAACCTTTTCACCTGGAGACGTCGAACCAGGCTGCTGAGGAAACAGACTTGAGGCTTCAGCTTCTCGAGGTGGTGATTCAGGGACAGGACAGATGGAACAACAGAACCGACTGTCACTATCTTTTCCCCTTGTGTCAAATGTGTTGCTTCTCCAAATGGATTCATGATGTCCACCAACTCCTTCAAAGCATTCCACTCCGTGCTGTGAACGACAACTCCTTGTGCCCAGCCTTTTCTAGTACACTGCCTTCACTTGCCTGAGTGTGGAGTTCCATCTCGTGGTGACAGCAGCAGGGATGCCTCAAGATCATCCTCTTCATCAACTTCTTCTTGCTCCGTTGGGAAGCACACAGTGAACGCTTTACGCATGATGGCGGCATTGTCACTAATAATGTAGTCTCTTGTTTGTAATGCTGTACTCATCACATACAGCCTCAAAGTGCTCACAGATTCTTTCAGCTGCGTGTGAGCCTTTGGAGCGGGCGCAGGCCAGGAGACTGGATTTCAGCTCTCTCCTCTCTTCATCCTTCTCTTCGCAGTCACACCAAGGAATCCCTTCATCTTTCTGTCACACCAAATGTCCACAGTGACTGAGACATGATTTATATTACTCATCCGGGGTTTTGATTGTAAACGTCTTTCCACAGCAAGGTTCTCTACTTTCACAGTCAGTGTCCTGCCACAAACTGGCCTGTACTTTCTGTCAACTGCTGTCAGGAAGTGGCGAAAACTTTTATTTTCAATGATTGACGGGCAAGCTGCAATCCACAACTAAGTCGGACAGTATTGCGTTGGTGATAGCTTTCTGCTGTGGACGATTCACGCTGTACTGTCCTTCTTGGTTGCCAAAAAACTGTGAGACTGCAGGCTGTTGTGCATCATTTGTGATGCTTTTGCTCCTCTGGTATTCTTCATATCTGTAAAAAGGTAAACATATGAAGAAAACAACAAATAGTAAATGCATTGTTGTTCCTTCTCGAATTGCAGATCAAACTTCTCTTTATTAGTCACATTAATAATTGAATTATCAATGTTCTATCTGCTGGTAAAGTAACGTGTTTTTATTTTAAGAGGGATCAGTAAGGTTAGGCGACTGTGACTGTCAGCAGGAATGTATTAATAAGATCGCTGATGTTAAGTTAATGCAACGTTAATCTTAAGAATGTTTCATTCCACTGTGTACAGTATGTCATAAGGGACGCCACAATCTATTTTTATTTGTATTTAATGTTGTACCTAATCATTTTCTAATGTCATTCACATCTCCATATTGTGTGCTTCGAAGCAGTATTAATATTGTTGTTGTTGTTGTTGTTAGTTTTAGCCACAATGTGGCGCCTATGAGTAGACAAGAGAAGAAGAAGTAGAAGAAGAACGTGGCTTCTTCGGTGGATTAAAATAAGTAAGGAGTTTATGGTAGTAAATTATATGACGCAGCAAAGAATAAGTGTGTGTTCAAAGTGTACTCGTTGTGGGGTTAAAGTGCTGACAGTGAAGAAAGAGAACCGAATTTCTGAGTGCAACACTACTGCTATCCATCAGTGAAAATATAGAGGGAACTCTCTACCTTTGCCTCATCGGTGCTCTCAGCCCTCCCTTCCTCTGACTCGTTCCAACTCCTGCCTCCAAACTCTGCTGCAGAAACTCTCCTCTCTACTCTCTCATCCTCTCTGGACTCTCTCTGTCCTCTCACATCTCGGCAGGCTCGTCAGTCCCCTCCTGCTCCCTGGCTAAATGATGCACTGCGTGCTAATAGAACCGTCCTTCGGGCAGCAGAGCGGAAACGGTGGAAATCCAAACACCGTGACGACCTCCTATCCTATCAGGCTCTCCTCTCCTCTTTCTCTGCTTCCATCTCTCAGGCAAAAAGCACTTTCTTTCAAGATAAGATCCAATCTTCCTATTCCAATCCCAAAAAACTATTTTCCATCTTCTCCTCCCTCCTGGACCCCCCAAAAGCCCCTCCCACCTCCTCCCTCCTGGACCCTCCCAAAGCCCCTTCCCCCTCCTCCCTCCTGGACCCCCCCAGATCCCCTTCCCCCTCCTCCCTCCTGGACCCTCCTGGACCCCCCCAAAGCCCCTTCCCCCTCCTCCCTCTTGGACCCTCCCAAAGCCCCTTCCCCCTCCTCCCTCTTGGACCCCCCCAAAGCCCCTTCCCCCTCCTCCCTCCTGGACCCCCCAAAAGCCCCTTCCCCCTCCTCCCTCCTGGACCCCCCCAAAGCCCCTCCCTCCTCCTCCCTCCTGGACCCCCCCAAAGCCCCTTCCCCCTCCTCCCTTCTGTCAAGCGACTTTGTTAACCACTTTGAAAAAAAGGTTGATGATATTCGCTCTTCTTTTTCTGACTCACCTTTACTCACCGCTGGGTCACCAGACCCTCCATCCACCCACACACTGACCTCCTTTTCCCCTCTCTCTCCAAGTGAGGTTCTTACCCTCATTACCTCTGCCCGCCCTACCACCTGTCCTCTGGACCCTATCCCTTCAAACCTCCTTCAGACTATCGATCCTGATATTCTACCGTTTCTCACCCATTTCATCAACACTTCTCTAACTTCTGGTCACTTTCCAAACAGTCTCAAGGAGGCAAGAGTAAACCCTCTCCTAAAGAAACCCACTCTCAACCCGTCTGATGTTATAAACTACAGGCCTGTCTCTCTCCTCCCGTTCCTGTCTAAAACACTTGAACGCGCTGTCTTTAAACAACTCTCCTGTTATCTCCATCAGAACAACCTTCTGGATCCGCACCAGTCTGGTTTCAAGGCAGGTCACTCCACAGAAACTGCCCTCCTTGCTGTCACTGAGGAACTGCACACTGCTAAAGCAGCCTCCCTCTCCTCTGTCATCATCCTGCTGGACCTGTCTGCTGCATTCGACACGGTGAATCATCAGATCCTCCTTCGCACTCTCCAAGAACTTGGAGTTTCAGGCTCTGCACTTTCCCTCCTCACCTCATACCTCAAAGACCGTACCTACAGGGTAACTTGGAGAGGGTCCGAGTCTGACCCTTGTCAATTAACTACAGGGGTCCCTCAGGGCTCTGTTCTTGGTCCCCTCCTCTTCTCCTTGTACACAAACTCGCTCGGATCGGTCATTAGCCCGCATGGTTTTTCATACCACTGCTACGCTGACGACACCCAATTAATTCTGTCCTTTCCCCGCTCAGAGACCCAGGTCGTCGCACGCATCTCTGCTTGTCTAGCTGACATCTCTCAGTGGATGTCTGCTCATCACCTCAAGCTCAACCTTGACAAGACTGAACTGCTTTTCCTTCCGGGAAAAGATTGTCCCACTCTTGACCTAACAATCAACATCGGCACCTCTGTTGTTTCCCCGACTCAGACTGCAAGGAATCTGGGTGTGACCCTAGATAACAACCTGTCCTTCACTGCAAACATCGCTGCTACAACCCGCTGCTGCAGATACACGCTTTACAACATCAGGAGGATACGTCCCCAGCTGACCCAGAAAGCCACGCAGGTTCTGGTCCAGGCTCTCGTCATCTCACGCCTCGACTACTGCAACTCCCTCCTGGCTGGTCTACCTGCATGTGCCATCCGACCTCTGCAGCTCATCCAGAATGCAGCGGCTCGTCTGGTCTTCAACCTTCCTAAATGTTCCCACACCAAGCCGCTCCTCCGCTCCCTCCACTGGCTTCCGGTAACTGCTAGAATCCACTTCAAGACAATGGTACTTGCGTACCATGCTGTGAATGGATCTGGCCCTTCCTACATCCAGGACATGGTTAAACCGTACACCCCAGCACGTGCACTCCGCTCTGCATCAGCCAAACGACTCGCTGCACCCTCGCTGCCAAGGGGACCCAAGTTCCCATCAGCAGAAACACGTGGGTTTGCTATCCTGGCTCCAAGATGGTGGAATGAGCTCCCATTGACATCAGGACAGCAGAAAGCTTACACACCTTCCAGACTGAAAACTCATCTCTTTCGACTCCACTTCCAGCAATAGAACTATTAACAAAGCACTTATATACTAATAAAGGACTGGCTTATCTAAAGCCAGTTGAGTAGCACTTGAAATGTTTGGCTCTATGAAACCTGATGTACTTTATGATTCTGTTTTCTTCAAGGTTGTGTCTTCCTGGTCGATTGTACTTATTGTAAGTCGCTTTGGATAAAAGCCTCAGCTAAATGCAATGTAATGTAATGTAATGTAACTAGATCCCTTTCTGGTTGTTTTTTGTAAATATAAAGGCTATATTTACAGACACAATGAAGACTACCTGCTAGACCATTCCCACTGAATCAAATCACAACAACTGGATCGCATACGCGGGATATTCATTACTTGTCTCTGGAGAACGGCAACATAACGTTATCCTAGCGGCTTGGCCCCTGGAATGCTAACATATTACATTGTGTATTCAATGCAACCGTATATTTTTAACCATAGACTGTTTATAGAACCCGCATCTATTTAGCTGGATCGACAACAGATATTTAGCTTTTAAGCTAACGTTTGCATGAGATGAACAAACAGCTAATAGTAGACTTGACTTACTGTTCTTTATGCAGTTTCAGATGGCGAACAAAGTTCGAGGTTGTTGCGTCTCCATCTGTGATGTGTGCGGCACAGGTTAAGCATTGTGCCGTTCGCTTTTTGTTTAACTGCTTAGTTTTTGTAGCCAAATGCGACTACCTTAGGTATCATTTTTTCGATAGTGCTGGGTCACGCAGCATCACGCAGCGTCATGGTCATGACCATACTTGCCAACCCTCCCGATTTCCTCCCGGGGTCATATTTCTCCCGCATTTCTCCCAATTTCTGACAAAATCAGATTTACTCAGGACTGTTTCCACTCGGACTTTAATACAGCTACACCATTGTTTGGTTTCCATGGTTGCGCGTCTCTTTAGTAGCGCGCACAACTGAAAGTCTGAGAGGGTGAGGAAGATAAGTCACAGAAAACAGAACAAGAATCGACAACTATACCCTCTGCTCACTCCTCTCCTGTAAAATACAGGTCCAGCCCACACAAGACAGTGCACTTACAACTACAATAAGCATTTTAAGCTAATACAGCTCCGGCGATCCACTAGCACCCAGCACCCCCCCCCCCCCGCGGTGGTTTTGAAATGCTCCCGATTTCTGAGGTCTCAAGGTTGGCAAGTATGGTCATGACTCTCTCCTGCAACCTGGTTAATAACTATATCATGGGGGAACTTGCGGAGATTCAACGTTTTGGTTTGTTGCTTCGGAAAATATATTGCGAGGAACTTTTTTGGAATAAATTAAAGTATCAAGTCACCTCAAGTCAGAAGGCTCAAGTCCAAGTCAAGTCCCGAGTCATTGGTGTTCAAGTCCAAGTCGAGTCACAAGTGTTTTGTGATTTTGTCGAGTCCAAAGTCATCAAATTGGTGACTCGATTCTGACTCGAGTCCAAGTCATGTGACTCGAGTCCACACCTCTGCTATATATGCTCTGAACGTTCCACTTCCTGCCTGCCCGACATTACCTTACGGCTGCGTCGCGTCAAAAATAGGATTCATCCTAATTTTAGAGGAGCCCTGCGCCGAGATGCTTCTGGGACGCTTCTGAGCCGTAACGTGCCGCGTGTGGTGGAATAGCACCCATTGACTAGAGTGGCCGCGATTTCCGCGAACGCCATGGCGCAGCCGTAACGCGGCCGTAACGCGGCCGTAACGCGGCGCAGCCGGACCCGGTGGAAACTGGGGGTGAGTCCTCAATCAATCAATCAATCAATGTTTATTTATATAGCCCAATATCACAAATGTTACATTTGTCTCAGTGGACTTCACAGTTTGTACAGAATATCAATGACAATACAACACCCTCTGTCCTTAGACCCTCTGTCCTTAGACCCTCTGTCCTTAGACCCTCAAGGAAAAACTTCCGGAGAAAACCCACAGTTTAAAGGGAACATGGGAGAAACCTCAGGGAGAGCAACAGAGGAGGGATCCCTCTCCCAGGACGGACAGACGTGCAATAGATGCCGTGTGTAAATTGAAAAGATAATACATTTGCAACATAGGTAGTCCAAATGTTTGGAAATGCATGTGTGTATAATAGGAAGATGAATCCACGAGGATATCCATCCAGGACCTATGATCCATGACCACAGCCACGACTCAAGATCCAGGGCTCGCGATGCAGGACACAGGACCGCAGGATCATCCATGACTCCGGATCCCAGCGTATATAGACACCAAAAAGAAAGAGATTTTGGGAAGCTGGGTTAATGGGAACATGAGAGTACACAGGTATAGACAGAGAGAAGGAAGAAGTAAGATGTCCCCCGACAAACTAAGCCTATATCAGCAAAACTAGGGGCTGAATCTAATCAGCCCTAACTATAAGCTTTATCAAAAAGGAAGGTCTTAAGCGCACTCTTAAAAACGGATAGGGTGTCTGCCGCCCGAACACAAACTGGAAGCTGATTCCACAAATGTGGAGCTTGATAAGAAAAGGCTCTGGCTCCCATTGTACTTTTAGAGACTCTAGGAACAACCAACAACCCTGCATTCTTGGAACGCAATGCCCTAGTAGGACAGTAGGGTATAATGAGTTCTTTAAGGTAAGATGGCGCCTGCCCATTAAGGGCTTTGTAGGCGAGAAGAAGAATTTTAAATTCTATCCTGTGTTCTATAGGGAGCCAGTGTAAGGCAGCCAGAACAGGAGTAATGTGGTCCCTTTTCCTAACTCTGGTTAGTACACGAGCCGCAGCATTTTGAATCAGCTGAAGCCACTTGACTGACTTCTTGGTACACCCTGATAATAAAGAGTTACAATAATCCAGCCTTGAAGTAACAAATGCATGGACTAGTTTCTCTGCATCGTTTTGAGGCAAGATATGCCTGATTTTTGCAATGTTACGTAGATGGAAGTAGGCGGTCCTTGAAATTGATTTTATGTGGGCGTTAAAGGATAAATCCTGATCAAATATAACACCAAGATTCCTTACAGTCTCACTGGAGGCCAAATTAATGCCATCCATAGTTAGTATATCTTTAGATAATTTGTTTCGTAGATTCTTCGGGCCAAGTACAATAACTTCAGTTTTGGTCGTGTTTAACATCAAAAAGTTTAAGGTCATCCACGTTTTGAAGTCCTTGAGGCAGTCTTGAATTTTATTTAGATGATTAATTTCATCAGGCTTGATTGATAAATATAGTTGAGTATCATCTGCATAACAATGAAAGTTTACAGAATGATTCCTTATAATATTGCCTAACGGAAGCATATATAATGTGAACAAAATAGGTCCGAGCACTGAGCCCTGTGGCACTCCATGGCTAACTTTGGTTTGCGTGGAAGATTCATCGTTGACACGTACAAACTGAGAGCGTTCAGATAGATAGGACCTAAACCAGCCTAAAGCAGTTCCCTGTATGCCAACTAAGTGCTCTAGTCTTTGCAATAAGATATCATGATCGATAGGATCAAATGCAGCACTGAGATCGTCCTGACTCCAATTGCTACAGAAGTTTCCCTCACAGGTGATATAATGGATTTATATCTGATATAAGTCTATTTATAGCACATACATATGGATTTATATATAAATGATTTATAGTTAATTTAAGATGAGCTCCATCAGGGGTCCCTGTGTGTTTCCTGCAGTCATGATGTGTTTCTGTCGAGGCGCTTTACCTTACAGGAAGTGAGCCGTTGGTCGTGTGATGCAACCCGGAGTTTAGAGATTTACACAAGAACAGTGGGGGGGGGGGGGGGGGGGCATGTGTCAGAGGAAGCTGCTGGAAAAACACTGAAACAAAACGTGTGTGAATTATAAGTTTTATCATCATTTTATTTATTTGTATTTTTTATATTATTTTGTTCTTCTTATTAAATAGAGACAGGAAAAGTGTTTGAGCCGCAGGCAGCAGGACAAGTCTGTACCTGTGTGTGTGTGTGTGTGTGTGCGTGAGTGTGTGTGTGTGTGTGTGTGTGTGTGTGTGCGTGAGTGTGTGTGTGTGTGTGCGTGAGTGCGTGTGTGTGTGTGTGCATGAGTGTGTGTGTGTGCATGTGTGTGCGTGAGTGTGCGCGTGAGTGTGCGTGTGTGCGTGAGTGCGTGCGTGTGTGCGTGTGAGCTTGCGTGCGTGTGTGTGAGAGTGTGTGTGTGTGCGTGCGTGTGCATGCGTGTGGGTGTATGTGTGTGTGCTTGCGCGTGTGTGGGGGTGTGTGTGTGCATGCGTGTGGGTGTATGTGTGTGTGTGTGCGTGTGTGCGTGCGTGTGTGCGTGAGTGTGTGCGTGCGTGTGAGTGTGTGTGAGAGTGTGCGTGTGTGCGTGTGTGTGCGTGTGGGTGTATGTGTGTGTGCTTGCGCGTGTGTGCGTGTGGGTGTATGTGTGCGTGCATGTGTGTGTGCGTGCGTGTGTGAGTGTGTGTGTGCGTGTGTGTGTGTGTGCGTGCGTGTGTGTGTGTCTGTGATGACACAGGCTTCCGGATTATAGTTAATGTTCTTCAGAATCATGATGCAGTTTTTCACAGAAACACGTTTTTAATTCCATGTGGAATAAACAGTTACACATTAAGGTGGAAACAAAATGTATGTTTGTACTGAGTGTGTGTATGCGTGTGTGTATGCGTGTGTGTGTGCGTGTGTGAGTGCATGTGTGAGTGCGTGTGTGTGTGTGTGTGTGCGTGAGTGTGTGTGTGTGCGTGCGTGAGTGTGTGCGTGTGCGTGAGTGTGCGTGTGTGTGTGCGTGAGCGTGTGTGAGCTTGCGTGCGTGTGTGTGTGTGAGAGTGTGCGTGTGTGGGTGTGTGTGGATGTGTGGGTGTGTTTGTCTGTGTGCGTGCGTGCGTGTGCGTGCGTGTGGGTGTATGTGTGTGTGCTTGCGCGTGTGTGTGTGTGTGCGTGTGTGTATGTGTGTGTGTGGGTGTGTGTGTGCGTGTGTGTGTGTGTGTGTGAGAGTGTGTGTGTGCGTGTGTGTGTGCGTGTGTGCGTGAGTGTGTGCGTGCGTGTGTGCGTGCGTGTGAGTGTGTGCGTGTGAGCTTGCGTGCGTGTGTGAGAGAGTGTGTGTGGGTGTGTGTGTGTGTGCGTGTGGGTGCTTGCGTGTGCGTGCGTGTGGGTGTATGTGTGTGTGCTTGCGCGTGTGTGTGTGTGGGTGTATGTGTGTGTGCTTGCGTGTGTGTGTGCGTGCGTGTGTGTGTGCGTGTGTGTGTGTGTGCGTGTGAGTGTGCGTGTGTGCGTGCGTGTGTGTGAGTGTGTGAGTGTGCGTGTGTGTGCGTGTGTGCGTGTGAGTGTGCGTGTGTGCGTGCGTGTGTGTGTGTGTGTGTGTGCGTGTGTGAGTGTGCGTGTGTGCGTGCGTGTGCGTGTGTGTCTGTGATGACACAGGCTTCCGGATTATAGTTCATGTTCTTCAGAATCATGATGCAGTTTTTCACAGAAACACGTTTTTAATTCCATGTGGAATAAACAGTTACACATTAAGGTGGAAACAAAATGTATGTTTGTACTGAGTGTGTGTATGCGTGTGTGTGTGCATGTGTGAGTGTGTGTGTGCGTGTTACTGTGATGTCAGTGTTTCCTGTAGGGTTCAATCATTGTTCAGCAGAAATCTGAATGATGATGATGATGATGATGATGGTGATGATGATGATGAAAGCTCCTGAAGAAGACACACCTCCACCCTGAGTCAGCTTCGTCTACACCAATCTGCAGGAGCATAAATATGACCAGCTGTACCTTCATCAGATCAGCTTCACCTCTTCATCAGATCAGCTTCACCTCTTCATCAGATCAGCTTCACCTTCATCAGATCAGCTTCACCTTCATCACATCAGCTTCACCTCTTCATCAGATCAGCTTCACCTTCATCACATCAGCTTCACCTTCATCACATCAGCTTCACCTTCATCAGATCAGCTTCACCTTCATCAGATCAGCTTCACCTTCATCACATCAGCTTCACCTTCATCAGATCAGCTTCACCTTCATCAGATCAGCTTCACCTCTTCATCAGATCAGCTTCACCTTCATCAGATCAGCTTCACCTTCATCACATCAGCTTCACCTTCATCAGATCAGCTTCACCTTCATCACACCAGCTTCACCTCTTCATCACATCAGCTTCACCTTCATCAGATTAGCTTCACCTTCATCAGATCAGCTTCACCTTCATCAGATCAGCTTCACCTCTTCATCACATCAGCTTCACCTTCATCAGATCAGCTTCACCTTCATCAGATCAGTTTCACCTTCATCAGATCAGCTTCACCTTCATCACACCAGCTTCACCTCTTCATCACATCAGTTTCACCTTCATCAGATTAGCTTCACCTTCATCAGATCAGCTTCACCTTCATCACACCAGCTTCACCTCTTCATCACATCAGCTTCACCTTCATCACATCAGCTTCACCTTCATCAGATCAGCTTCACCTCTTCATCACACCAGCTTCACCTTCATCACACCAGCTTCACCTCTTCATCACACCAGCTTCACCTTCATCACACCAGCTTCACCTCTTCATCAGATCAGCTTCACCTTCATCAGATCAGCTTCACCTTCATCACATCAGCTTCACCTTCATCAGATCAGCTTCACCTTCATCACACCAGCTTCACCTCTTCATCACATCAGCTTCACCTTCATCACATCAGCTTCACCTCTTCATCACATCAGCTTCACCTTCATCACACCAGCTTCACCTCTTCATCACATCAGCTTCACCTTCATCACATCAGCTTCACCTCTTCATCACATCAGCTTCACCTTCATCACATCAGCTGTACCTTCATCAGATCAGCTTCACCTTCATCACACCAGCTTCACCTTCATCAGATCAGCTTCACCTTCATCACATCAGCTTCACCTTCATCAGCATCAGCTTCACCTCTTCATCACATCAGCTTCACCTTCATCAGATCAGCTTCACCTTCATCAGATCAGCTTCACCTTCATCACATCAGCTTCACCTTCATCACATCAGCTTCACCTTCATCAGATCAGCTTCACCTTCATCACATCAGCTTCACCTTCATCAGATCAGCTTCACCTCTTCATCACATCAGCTTCACCTTCATCACACCAGCTTCACCTTCATCAGATCAGCTTCACCTTCATCACATCAGCTTCACCTTCATCAGATCAGCTTCACCTTCATCACATCAGCTTCACCTTCATCAGATCAGCTTCACCTCTTCATCACACCAGCTTCACCTTCATCACACCAGCTTCACCTTCATCACATCAGCTTCACCTTCATCAGATCAGCTTCACCTTCATCACATCAGCTTCACCTTCATCACACCAGCTTCACCTTCATCAGATCAGCTTCACCTCTTCATCACATCAGCTTCACCTTCATCACATCAGCTTCACCTTCATCACATCAGCTTCACCTTCATCACATCAGCTTCACCTTCATCACACCAGCTTCACCTTCATCACATCAGCTTCACCTCTTCATCACATCAGCTTCACCTTCATCACATCAGCTTCACCTTCATCACATCAGCTTCACCTTCATCACACCAGCTTCACCTTCATCAGATCAGCTTCACCTCTTCATCACACCAGCTTCACCTCTTCATCACATCAGCTTCACCTCTTCATCACACCAGCTTCACCTCTTCATCACATCAGCTTCACCTTCATCACACCAGCTTCACCTCTTCATCACATCAGCTTCACCTTCATCACACCAGCTTCACCTCTTCATCACATCAGCTTCACCTTCATCACATCAGCTTCACCTCTTCATCACATCAGCTTCACCTTCATCACATCAGCTTCACCTCTTCATCACATCAGCTTCACCTTCATCACATCAGCTTCACCTCTTCATCACATCAGCTTCACCTTCATCACACCAGCTGTACCTTCATCACATCAGCTTCTCCTCTTCATCAGTAAGTTTTACATTTGTTTAGCTGATTTGCATAATTCCGGATCTCACTGCGAACGTCTGAATGTGTAAACACACGATGCACGTTGACTGCCGGCAGAGACAATATTAAAACCTTTACCCTGATGCTAATGTTGCTACCGCTAAGTCAGTATTCATAGCTGTAGCTGTATTGTTTTTTCTGTAAAGATAAAGTAACTCTATGGGGCTTTTATTTTGAAGGGGTTAGCTTTGGGGGGTCCAAATGGGACGTCTGATGTCCTGAAGTCAAGTCCAGTCAGCCCTGAAACAACTTTGATACTGTAGATATAAACACATACAGTGGGGCAAAAAAGTATTTAGTCAGCCACCAGTTGTGCAAGTTCTCCCACTTAAACAGATGAGAGGCCTGTAATGTTCATCCTAGGTACACTTCAACTATGAGAGACAGAATGAAAGAATCCAGGAAATCACATTGTAGGATTTTTAATGAATGAATTGGTAAATTCCTCGGTAAAATAAGTATTTGGTCACCTACAAACAAACAAGAGTTCTGGCTCTCACAGACCTGTAACTTCTTCTTTAAGAGCCTCCTCTGTCCTCCACTCGTTAACTGTATTAATGGCACCTGTTTGAACTCGATATCAGTATAAAAGACACCTGTCCACAACCTCAAACAGTCACACTCCAAACTCCACTATGGCCAAGACCAAAGAGCTGTCAAAGGACACCAGAAACTAAATTGTAGACCTGCACCAGGCTGGGAAGACTGAATCTGCAATAGGTAAGCAGCTTGGTGTGAAGAAATCAACTGTGGGAGCAATTATTAGAAAATGGAAGACATACAAGACCACTGATAATCTCCCTCGATCTGGGGCTCCACGTAAGATCTCACCCCGTGGGGTCAAAATGATCACAAGAACGGTGAGCAAAGATCCCAGAACCACACGGGGGGACCTAGTCAATGACCTGCAGAGAGCTGGGACCAAAGTAACAAAGGCTACCATCAGTAACACACTACGCCGCCAGGGACTCAAACCCTGCAGTGCCAGACGTGTCCCCCTGCTTAAGCCAGTACATGTCCAGGCACGTCTGAAGTTTGCTAGAGAGCATTTAGATGATCCAGAAGAGGATTGGGAGAATGTCATATGGTCAGATGAAACCAAAATAGAACTTGTTGGTAAAAACTCAACTAGACGTGTTTGGAGGAGAAAGAATGCTGAGTTCCAAAGAACACCATACCTACTGTGAAACATGGGGGTGGAAACATCATGCTTTGGGGCTGTTGTTCTGCAAAGGGACCAGGACGACTGATCCGTGGAAAGGAAAGAATGAATGGGGCTATGTATCGTGAGATTTTGAGTGACAACCTCCTTCCATCAGCAAGGGCATTGAAGATGAAACGTGGCTGGGTCTTTCAGCATGACAATGATCCCAAACACACCGCCCGGGCAACGGAGGAGTGGCTTCGTAAGAAGCATTTCGAGGTCCTGGAGTGGCCTAGCCAGTCTCCAGATCTCAACCCCATAGAAAATCTTTGGAGGGAGTTGAAAGTCCGTGTTGCCCAGCGACAGCCCCAAAACATCACTGCTCTAGAGGAGATCTGCATGGAGGAATGGGCCAAAATACCAGCAACAGCGAAAACCTGGTGAAGAAAACGTTTGACCTCTGTCATTGCCAACAAAGGATATATAACAAAGTATTGAGATGAACTTTTGTTATTGACCAAATACTTGTTTTCCACCATAATTTGTAATTAATTCATTAAAAATCCTACAATGTGATTTCCTGGATTCTTTCCCCCATTCTGTCTCTCATAGTTGAAGTGTACCTAGGATGAACATTACAGGCCTCTCATCTTTTTAAGTGGGAGAACTTGCACAATTGGTGGCTGACTAAATACTTTTTTGCCCCACTGTATGTTAACGCTTTAAGATTCAGCTTCATATAAAAACTCAACCGTTCGTTAAAATACATTATTCTCTCGTCCTGCTGCAGTGCATTGTGGGTACCTGTTCTTCCTGTCTGTGGCGTTGTGGGCGGAGCTTGTAGCAGGTGCGCCGTTAACAACGGTTTCCTCAGACCCCTACGTGGAGAGCATCGCCGAAGACCTGCAGGCGGCGCTGCAGACGTTCAGCAGCACGCTCAACGGCACGGTGAGACGAAACCCAAACTACAGTCAGGAAACACGTCAAACTACAGTCAGAAACACGTCAAACTACAGTCAGAAAACACGTCAAACTACAGTCAGAAAACACGTCAAACTACAGTCAGAAACACCTCACACATCAAACTACAGTCAGAAAACACGTCAAACTACAGTCAGAAAACACGTCAAACTACAGTCAGGAAACACGTCAAACTACAGTCAGAAAACATGTCAAACTACAGTCAGAAAACACGTCAAACTACAGTCAGAAAACACGTCACACTACAGTCAGAAAACACGTCAAACTACAGTCAGAAAACACGTCAAACTACAGTCAGAAAACACGTCAAACTACAGTCAGGAAACACGTCAAACTACAGTCAGAAAACATGTCAAACTACAGTCAGAAACACGTCACACTACAGTCAGAAAACACGTCAAACTACAGTCAGGAAACACGTCACACTACAGTCAGAAAACACGTCAAACTACAGTCAGAAACACGTCACACTACAGTCAGAAAACACGTCAAACTACAGTCAGGAAACACGTCAAACTACAGTCAGAAAACACGTCAAACTACAGTCAGAAAACGCGTCAAACTACAGTCAGGAAACACGTCACACTACAGTCAGAAAACACGTCAAACTACAGTCAGGAAACACGTCAAACTACAGTCAGAAACACGTCAAACTACAGTCAGAAAACACGTCAAACTACAGTCAGAAACACGTCACACTACAGTCAGGAAACACGTCAAACTACAGTCAGAAACACGTCAAACTACAGTCAGAAAACACATCAAACTACAGTCAGAAAACACGTCAAACTACAGTCAGAAAACACGTCAAACTACAGTCAGAAAACAAGTCAAACTACAGTCAGAAAACACGTCAAACTACAGTCAGAAAACACATCAAACTACAGTCAGAAAACACGTCAAACTACAGTCAGAAACACGTCAAACTACAGTCAGAAAACACGTCAAACTACAGTCAGAAAACACGTCAAACTACAGTCAGAAACACCTCACACATCAAACTACAGTCAGAAAACACGTCAAACTACAGTCAGAAAACACGTCAAACTACAGTCAGTAAACAAGTCACACTACAGTCAGAAAACACGTCAAACTACAGTCAGAAAACACGTCAAACTACGGTCAGAAAACACGTCAAACTACAGTCAGAAAACACGTCACACTACAGTCAGAAAACACGTCAAACTACGGTCAGAAAACACGTCAAACTACAGTCAGAAAACACGTCAAACTACAGTCAGAAAACACGTCAAACTACAGTCAGAAAACAAGTCAAACTACAGTCAGTAAACAAGTCACACTACAGTCAGAAAACACGTCAAACTACAGTCAGAAAACACGTCACACTACAGTCAGAAAACACGTCAAACTACAGTCAGAAAACACATCAAACTACAGTCAGAAAACACGTCAAACTACAGTCAGAAAACAAGTCACACTACAGTCAGAAAACACGTCAAACTACAGTCAGAAAACACGTCAAACTACAGTCAGAAAACACATCAAACTACAGTCAGAAAACAAGTCAAACTACAGTCAGAAAACAAGTCACACTACAGTCAGAAAACACGTCAAACTACAGTCAGAAAACACGTCAAACTACAGTCAGAAAACACGTCAAACTACAGTCAGTAAACTTTTCATATAAATGAATGTTGGATTGTTTTGTTTCGCAGTGCAAGCTGAGTGTGGTGCCAGCCTGGATCTGCACTGGGACCCATGTCGAGCCCAGTCAGGTGAGCCAACACATGTTTTTAGAATGTGGTTTATGTGTCTCAGATAACCTGTTAAGCAACATTTAGCAAGAAACAGCGTCTGAGGGCTTCTTAACAAACTCTGAATCTGTCATATCCACTTAACGGGAAGAAACTCAGCTAACTGACGATATTGACCATTTTTAGCGAAACACAAGTCTAACGCCGAGCCTCTGAATTAGCGAAAGAGTGCTGATGCACTTAGCACATAACTCACGGTAGCGATCTTTTATACTTCATCGGATCTGCACAAAGTAGATATCATATGAAAGCTGAGATTCTACAGATTCCAATGGTATATGTATCATCACTAAGTGACCAAAATTCACGGCAGTGAAGGCGAGCAAAGACAACACACAACTTCCCTTTACAGGGCCAAAACGGCAAATAGGTCTTACCTTTGCTGTTTGATCAAAAGTTGTGTTCAAGGGCATTAAAACGCTGCTGAAGGTCAATCCAATGTCTCTGTGTCCCTTTGAAATGACTACTGATAACCCATCCTCATATTCATGGCAAGAAGAGTCGTTTTCATATAGAGCTGCTATGGTAGCTAGGAGAGAGTATGCGAGCTTCCGGTGTTGGGCATTCTGGCTGCGCATCACTCATTCAATGTTTAGATGGATTTTAGGAACTTCCCCTCGATTCTATTGGCTCTAACGGTTAAAAAGAGATGTCAATCATCAAATCCACCCAAATGACCCCAGAAGTGGGGGTTTTGCTAAACTTGTCTAAAAAGGTCAAATGTCACTTGTTTTGCAAGGCAAGGCAAGTTTATTTATATAGCACTTTTTAACACAAGGCAATTCAAAGTGCTTTACAAAAAAATGAAAGACATTAAGAAAATGGCATTTAAAATCAGTCATTAAAAAGAAAAGCAAATAAAATAAACATTAAAAGAAAAAAAATACATGGATAAAAGTTACAGTGCAGTCTAAGATATGAATAGTTCAATTAAAAGCAGCGACAAAAAGAAAAGTCTTCAGCCTGGACAGCACTGAACACAGCTGATGGTCTTCAGTCTTGATACAGGGTACTTATTATATGTTGTACTTTGGATTCCTAAAGCTTTTAGTCTACCTTCATCCAAGGCTAGTTTTCACTATAAGTAATGGGCTATTTTTTGTTTGTTACTGTGTTCAATCTGAATTTACTTCAAAATAAAAAGATCTATATTGATTCTGACTTTTCTGCATCCAACTCACAGGTTTATCGTTACTTTGAGAACAAAGATTATTCATTTACCCCTTTCTGGGAATGTCATTTTGGAGCCTGAGGCCTGAAAAAACAGGTTCAAATGGGAGTTTTTGAATGGGTTTGGTTTCACGGATGGTGAAAATGTTGTGTTTTTTAACATGGTGTTGTGCAGAGATCGGAGGCGGCCGACAAGCTGTTGCAGCATCAGAAGTGTGCGGAGCAGCTCATATCCTTCTGTCCTGAGGTCAGCGCCCCCCTGTGTGAGGCCATCACGCTGAACAACGACCTGCGGCAACACCTGGTGAGTCGCTGCGCTCTGATTGGCTGAGCTACTTCCAGCAATGCAAAACATGACACCAACATAAACGTGTATTTGTCATTGTTTTCAGACGGGGTCATACCTGGGTCCGGCACAGCGCCCCCCCCCCTCGACTCCGATAGACTACACCCAGATCCAGATCTCCATCAGCTGTGTTCAGTGCTGGAGGCAGCAGGTGGAGGCCCTGTGCACATAACACACACACACACACACACACACACACACACACACACACACACACACACACACACACACACACACACACACACACACACACACACACACACACACACACACACATCAAATTTCAGATATTTACTAAAAATGTTTCTGTGACGGCTTTTGTTTTTATTTATATTTCATCATATTTAAATGTATTGTATGTCAACAATGGCTTTAAATAAAGTTTTATATTTTGAAATAGTCTTTTTCTGTTTCGATGCTTTATTGAACTCCAAAGTTAGTTTGATGTAGTGTCTCTACTTTAAAGAGTCCTCTCCTGCTGATGTTCAGGTGTATATCAGTATGTAGTGTCTCTACTTTAAAGAGTCCTCTTCTGCTGATGTTCAGGTGTATATCAGTATGTAGTGTCTCTACTTTAAAGAGTCCTCTCCTGCTGATGTTCAGGTGTATATCAGTATGTAGTGTCGCTACTTTAAAGAGTCCTCTCCTGCTGATGTTCAGGTGTATATCAGTATGTAGTCTCTACTATAAAGAGTCCTCTCCTGCTGATGTTCAGGTGTATATCAGTATGTAGTGTCTCTACTTTAAAGAGTCCTCTCCTGCTGATGTTCAGGTGTATATCAGTATGTAGTGTCTCTACTTTAAAGAGTCCTCTCCTGATGATGTTCAGGTGTTTATCAGTATGTAGCGTCTCTACTATAAAGAGTCCTCTCCTGCTGATGTTCAGGTGTATATCAGTATGTAGTGTCTCTACTTTAAAGAGTCCTCTCCTGCTGGTGTTCAGGTGTATATCAGTATGTAGTGTCTCTACTTTAAAGAGTCCTCTCCTGATGGTGTTTAGGTGTATATCAGTATGTAGTCTCTACTTTAAAGAGTCCTCTCCTGCTGATGTTCAGGTGTATATCAGTATGTGGTCTCTACTTTAAAGAGTCCTCTCCTGCTGATGTTCAGGTGTATATCAGTATGTAGACTCTACTTTAAAGAGTCCTCTCCTGCTGATGTTCAGGTGTATATCAGTATGTAGTCTCTACTTTAAAGAGTCCTCTCCTGCTGATGTTCAGGTGTATATCAGTATGTAGTGTCTCTACTTTAAAGAGTCCTCTCCTGCTGATGTTCAGGTGTATATCAGTATGTAGTGTCTCTACTTTAAAGAGTCCTCTCCTGCTGATGTTCAGGTGTATATCAGTATGTAGTGTCACTACTTTAAAGAGTCATCTCCTGCTGATGTTCAGGTGTATATCAGTATGTAGTGTCTCTACTTTAAAGAGTCCTCTCCTGCTGATGTTCAGGTGTATATCAGTATGTAGTGTCTCTACTTTAAAGAGTCCTCTCCTGCTGATGTTCAGGTGTATATCAGTATGTAGTGTCTCTATTTTAAAGAGTCCTCTCCTGCTGATGTTCAGGTGTATATCAGTATGTAGTGTCTCTACTTTAAAGAGTCCTCTCCTGCTGATGTTCAGGTGTATATCAGTATGTAGTGTCTCTACTTTAAAGAGTCCTCACCTGCTGATGTTCAGGTGTATATCAGTATGTAGTGTCTCTACTTTAAAGAGTCCTCTCCTGATGATGTTCAGGTGTATATCAGTATGTAGTCTCTACGGCAGTGAAGGCGAGCAAAGACAACACACAACTTCCCTTTACAGGGCCAAAACGGCAAATAGGTCTTACCTTTGCTGTTTGATCAAAAGTTGTGTTCAAGGGCATTAAAACGCTGCTGAAGGTCAATCCAATGTCTCTGTGTCCCTTTGAAATGACTACTGATAACCCATCCTCATATTCATGGCAAGAAGAGTCGTTTTCATATAGAGCTGCTATGGTAGCTAGGAGAGAGTATGCGAGCTTCCGGTGTTGGGCATTCTGGCTGCGCATCACTCATTCAATGTTTAGATGGATTTTAGGAACTTCCCCTCGATTCTATTGGCTCTAACGGTTAAAAAGAGATGTCAATCATCAAATCCACCCAAATGACCCCAGAAGTGGGGTTTTTGCTAAACTTGTCTAAAAAGGTCAAATGTCACTTGTTTTGCAAGGCAAGGCAAGTTTATTTATATAGCACTTTTCAACACAAGGCAATTCAAAGTGCTTTACAAAAAAATGAAAGACATTAAGAAAATGGCATTTAAAATCAGTCATTAAAAAGAAAAGCAAATAAAATAAACATTAAAAGAAAAAAAATACATGGATAAAAGTTACAGTGCAGTCTAAGATATGAATAGTTCAATTAAAAGCAGCGACAAAAAGAAAAGTCTTCAGCCTGGACAGCACTGAACACAGCTGATGGTCTTCAGTCTTGATACAGGGTACTTATTATATGTTGTACTTTGGATTCCTAAAGCTTTTAGTCTACCTTCATCCAAGGCTAGTTTTCACTATAAGTAATGGGCTATTTTTGTTTGTTACTGTGTTCAATCTGAATTTACTTCAAAATAAAAAAGATCTATATTGATTCTGACTTTTCTACATCCAACTCACAGGTTTATCGTTACTTTGAGAACAAAGATTATTCATTTACCCCTTTCTGGGAATGTCATTTTGGAGCCTGAGGCCTGAAAAACAGGTTCAAATGGGAGTTTTTGAATGGGTTTGGTTTCACGGATGGTGAAAATGTTGTGTTTTTTAACATGGTGTTGTGCAGAGATCGGAGGCGGCCGACAAGCTGTTGCAGCATCAGAAGTGTGCGGAGCAGCTCATATCCTTCTGTCCTGAGGTCAGCGCCCCCCTGTGTGAGGCCATCACGCTGAACAACGACCTGCGGCAACACCTGGTGAGTCGCTGCGCTCTGATTGGCTGAGCTACTTCCAGCAATGCAAAACATGACACCAACATAAACGTGTATTTGTCATTGTTTTCAGACGGGGTCATACCTGGGTCCGGCACAGCGCCCCCCCCCCTCGACTCCGATAGACTACACCCAGATCCAGATCTCCATCAGCTGTGTTCAGTGCTGGAGGCAGCAGGTGGAGGCCCTGTGCACATAACACACACACACACACACACACACACACACACACACACACACACACACACACACACACACACACACACACACACACACACACACATCAAATTTCAGATATTTACTAAAAATGTTTCTGTGACGGCTTTTGTTTTTATTTATATTTCATCATATTTAAATGTATTGTATGTCAACAATGGCTTTAAATAAAGTTTTATATTTTGAAATAGTCTTTTTCTGTTTCGATGCTTTATTGAACTCCAAAGTTAGTTTGATGTAGTGTCTCTACTTTAAAGAGTCCTCTTCTGCTGATGTTCAGGTGTATATCAGTATGTAGTGTCTCTACTTTAAAGAGTCCTCTCCTGCTGATGTTCAGGTGTATATCAGTATGTAGTGTCGCTACTTTAAAGAGTCCTCTCCTGCTGATGTTCAGGTGTATATCAGTATGTAGTGTCTCTACTTTAAAGAGTCCTCTCCTGCTGATGTTCAGGTGTATATCAGTATGTAGTGTCTCTACTTTAAAGAGTCCTCTCCTGATGATGTTCAGGTGTTTATCAGTATGTAGTGTCGCTACTTTAAAGAGTCCTCTCCTGCTGATGTTCAGGTGTATATCAGTATGTAGTGTCTCTACTATAAAGAGTCCTCTCCTGCTGATGTTCAGGTGTATATCAGTATGTAGTGTCTCTACTTTAAAGAGTCCTCTCCTGCTGATGTTCAGGTGTATATCAGTATGTAGTGTCTCTACTTTAAAGAGTCCTCTCCTGATGATGTTCAGGTGTTTATCAGTATGTAGCGTCTCTACTATAAAGAGTCCTCTCCTGCTGATGTTCAGGTGTATATCAGTATGTAGTGTCTCTACTTTAAAGAGTCCTCTCCTGCTGGTGTTCAGGTGTATATCAGTATGTAGTGTCTCTACTTTAAAGAGTCCTCTCCTGATGGTGTTTAGGTGTATATCAGTATGTAGTCTCTACTTTAAAGAGTCCTCTCCTGCTGATGTTCAGGTGTATATCAGTATGTGGTCTCTACTTTAAAGAGTCCTCTCCTGCTGATGTTCAGGTGTATATCAGTATGTAGACTCTACTTTAAAGAGTCCTCTCCTGCTGATGTTCAGGTGTATATCAGTATGTAGTCTCTACTTTAAAGAGTCCTCTCCTGCTGATGTTCAGGTGTATATCAGTATGTAGTGTCTCTACTTTAAAGAGTCCTCTCCTGCTGATGTTCAGGTGTATATCAGTATGTAGTGTCTCTACTTTAAAGAGTCCTCTCCTGCTGATGTTCAGGTGTATATCAGTATGTAGTGTCACTACTTTAAAGAGTCATCTCCTGCTGATGTTCAGGTGTATATCAGTATGTAGTGTCTCTACTTTAAAGAGTCCTCTCCTGCTGATGTTCAGGTGTATATCAGTATGTAGTGTCTCTACTTTAAAGAGTCCTCTCCTGCTGATGTTCAGGTGTATATCAGTATGTAGTGTCTCTATTTTAAAGAGTCCTCTCCTGCTGATGTTCAGGTGTATATCAGTATGTAGTGTCTCTACTTTAAAGAGTCCTCTCCTGCTGATGTTCAGGTGTATATCAGTATGTAGTGTCTCTACTTTAAAGAGTCCTCACCTGCTGATGTTCAGGTGTATATCAGTATGTAGTGTCTCTACTTTAAAGAGTCCTCTCCTGATGATGTTCAGGTGTATATCAGTATGTAGTCTCTACGGCAGTGAAGGCGAGCAAAGACAACACACAACTTCCCTTTACAGGGCCAAAACGGCAAATAGGTCTTACCTTTGCTGTTTGAACAAAAGTTGTGTTCAAGGGCATTAAAACGCTGCTGAAGGTCAATCCAATGTCTCTGTGTCCCTTTGAAATGACTACTGATAACCCATCCTCATATTCATGGCAAGAAGAGTCGTTTTCATATAGAGCTGCTATGGTAGCTAGGAGAGAGTATGCGAGCTTCCGGTGTTGGGCATTCTGGCTGCGCATCACTCATTCAATGTTTAGATGGATTTTAGGAACTTCCCCTCGATTCTATTGGCTCTAACGGTTAAAAAGAGATGTCAATCATCAAATCCACCCAAATGACCCCAGAAGTGGGGGTTTTGCTAAACTTGTCTAAAAAGGTCAAATGTCACTTGTTTTGCAAGGCAAGGCAAGTTTATTTATATAGCACTTTTCAACACAAGGCAATTCAAAGTGCTTTACAAAAAAATGAAAGACATTAAGAAAATGGCATTTAAAATCAGTCATTAAAAAGAAAAGCAAATAAAATAAACATTAAAAGAAAAAAAATACATGGATAAAAGTTACAGTGCAGTCTAAGATATGAATAGTTCAATTAAAAGCAGCGACAAAAAGAAAAGTCTTCAGCCTGGACAGCACTGAACACAGCTGATGGTCTTCAGTCTTGATACAGGGTACTTATTATATGTTGTACTTTGGATTCCTAAAGCTTTTAGTCTACCTTCATCCAAGGCTAGTTTTCACTATAAGTAATGGGCTATTTTTTGTTTGTTACTGTGTTCAATCTGAATTTACTTCAAAATAAAAAAGATCTATATTGATTCTGACTTTTCTGCATCCAACTCACAGGTTTATCGTTACTTTGAGAACAAAGATTATTCATTTACCCCTTTCTGGGAATGTCATTTTGGAGCCTGAGGCCTGAAAAACAGGTTCAAATGGGAGTTTTTGAATGGGTTTGGTTTCACGGATGGTGAAAATGTTGTGTTTTTTAACATGGTGTTGTGCAGAGATCGGAGGCGGCCGACAAGCTGTTGCAGCATCAGAAGTGTGCGGAGCAGCTCATATCCTTCTGTCCTGAGGTCAGCGCCCCCCTGTGTGAGGCCATCACGCTGAACAACGACCTGCGGCAACACCTGGTGAGTCGCTGCGCTCTGATTGGCTGAGCTACTTCCAGCAATGCAAAACATGACACCAACATAAACGTGTATTTGTCATTGTTTTCAGACGGGGTCATACCTGGGTCCGGCACAGCGCCCCCCCCCCTCGACTCCGATAGACTACACCCAGATCCAGATCTCCATCAGCTGTGTTCAGTGCTGGAGGCAGCAGGTGGAGGCCCTGTGCACATAACACACACACACACACACACACACACACACACACACACACACACACACACACACACACACACACACACACACACACACACACACACACACACACACACACACACACACACACACACACACACACACACACACATCAAATTTCAGATATTTACTAAAAATGTTTCTGTGACGGCTTTTGTTTTTATTTATATTTCATCATATTTAAATGTATTGTATGTCAACAATGGCTTTAAATAAAGTTTTATATTTTGAAATAGTCTTTTTCTGTTTCGATGCTTTATTGAACTCCAAAGTTAGTTTGATGTAGTGTCTCTACTTTAAAGAGTCCTCTTCTGCTGATGTTCAGGTGTATATCAGTATGTAGTGTCACTACTTTAAAGAGTCCTCTCCTGCTGATGTTCAGGTGTATATCAGTATGTAGTGTCTCTACTTTAAAGAGTCCTCTCCTGCTGATGTTCAGGTGTATATCAGTATGTAGTGTCGCTACTTTAAAGAGTCCTCTCCTGCTGATGTTCAGGTGTATATCAGTATGTAGTCTCTACTATAAAGAGTCCTCTCCTGCTGATGTTCAGGTGTATATCAGTATGTAGT